>JABAKA010024206.1:0-17976 GCA_018857285.1 Termitomyces sp. Mi166#008 | reverse complement strand
GAACCAGTTCTGCACTTCTCCATCAATGAACTCATGGAGCACAAAAATGCGCTCCTGGTCCATGTCATCACCACCATAGCAGCACACTGCTAGGTGATAGCACATGTCCATAGCCCAGTCTTCCAACTGGAAGAACTTGTGTCCTCCAGCATATGCTTGGATATGCTTTCCTTCAGCTCGATGAGGTTTGACCCCATCAGGAAACTTGAACCTGACTCCTAAAGAGTCGTCCACTAGATGATTAAGGCGGTCATGCATATGATCCATATGCAATTTAACCGCTTCATTCATTCCAGGCGTGCTTGTGCACAAATCATGAGGTGAGGGCAATGACCATGCCCTAGCAATGGGATGTGGAGACTCCTCTGTCCTGCGTTCAAAACGCGGAACTATTGGCTCTCTTGGTACTGGTCCTTTTGGTCGATGACCAGGCGGTCTATGATCATCTCCACGATCTCTGTTGTGTTGACTACAACCTCTGTCATCTTGGTCGTTATTGTCATGACCATGACCACAATTGTTTGGGTGCTTGTCTTTCTCAGTTTTTGTGGCAAACTGTCACCTCATATCATCGACTGGCGTAACTCCTCCATGCCCTTCAAACACTACACCCTGGTCATCTATCAATGACTTTCCTTGGATCCACAAGTCATGGTTGCAGATGCATTGATAGTTAACGTGATCATTCCAGTTATCCACTAGTGGAGCACCCCTCGCAGCTAGCTGCAAAGTGGCTGTCTCCTCTGGTACAAGATGTTCATGTACCTCCTCTTTGATCGTGACGCGATGCTGCAGCGTCCTAGGCTGCTGAAGTTCTTCCACCTCCTCTTTGTCCACAACCTTGGACGTAGCCATTTTGACTTCTGATAGTGCCCATAAGGGCACTCCACTAGCAGTAGCCTGTCGGTGTGCAGCATTCTGTCACCTTTCAAAGTCCTGTTGGGACTCATTTGCTTGTTGCAGGGCATTCAGCATATTCATCGCTTTAGCGATGCCTGGCACTCATTGACGCCATATAGTGTCATAGTCCACAGATTCAGCTGGCCTGGCTGTTCATGTTGCTGTTCCCCGAACTGACTTGCGCTTCATATACTCATTGAGCTCAAGCTCAAAAATACAAGTAAAAAGTTCGATATATTCAGTTGAATCAGCCCTAGGTACATTCTGGCCTCTATCAGCCAGTAATTGCAAATGCTTTACTACATAAAGCTGTAGATGCTTCTGCATCGATTCTTTAGTGACCGTTGGAAAATGGTCCAATACCAGCTGAAGCTGGACTGACAAGGTCAACATTGACCATCCATCTTCCTCCTTGTTGGAGGACTCTTGGTCTGGTTCCTCAACCAGCACCTCTGGCAGGCTCTTGTGCCTCATCGATGGCCTCTGGCCACTTTCCTCCTGATCGCTTCCAGCAGGAGGCATGGATGGCGCCTGTTCCACCTCACTAGCAGCGTTGTCATCCCTTCCCATCCAATCAGGATTAATTGTTTGATATTGCATTGTATGCATCAACGACTGGTCCTTGCCTACCACCTCCGTTTGCGGAGGCGCTGTCTGGGATGGTCTAAAGGGCGTACTATGCATGTACACACCGCCCTGTGCCATTTCCCCAAACTGGGGAAGACTGTCCAAACTCCTTTGCCACTGTCCAATATGCTCAGGTAGTTCTGGGTAGATGAGCGATGGCAATGCTCCTGAAGCAAATGTTCTCTCCTCTGGCTGAGCACCAGGGTTCAAGATTGATTTCATCCGTAATACAGATAATCCTCCAGGCATTCCAAAGCTTGCACTAACATTGCAAGGGTCTGAGTCATCCTGCTTGGGCAGGGGTTTGTATACTGACGCTTCTGGTGTCTCTCCAGCTCATGGTGCAGGTGAAACACCTGCATCGTCCACCTGATCGCCCATACCAGTCATGAGACATGTTCATTTATTTGACATGGCACTGGAAGAGTTCGAGGAGTTTGATGAGTATGATGAGTTGCCCAAAGTGGTAACAAGAGCCCAGAGTCTATAGCCGATAGCAGAAGATTCAAAAAAATATAGCCATTGGCTACAGAGAGAACAATCTTGCGTAAATCACACAGTAGCTGAATCAGACCGCAATATCGGTATTGACTAGATACGTTGTAAAATACAAGATGTTATCTTACATAATACAATATTGATGTAAATAGCATTGCCTGCACAACAATTAACAAATAAGGTTGTTATAATGTAACGATCTGGTTCCACTCCTCCAAAAATGTGTCACCCTTATCCACACTCATTTTAGCCCATGGAAGCTTTCTGCTGACAGCTTCCCCAGTAGCCATGATTCTGCTGGCTGGCTGCACGTTGTCTTCCAAGCAAACACCTATACTGGGCATCGTCAACCCCCTTTCACCACAGGCTCCAACAGCCTCAACCTCTCCTTCTTCTCCACCAACACTACCACTTCACCCCGCTGCAACACTGCCTCCTCCTTCTGTCTCACAAGCTCCAACAACCTCTTTGACAGCGGACATCTTGGACTACCTAGTAGGCTCAGGGTAGTTGCAGCTGCAGCCTGCACAGTCTTCAGCAAACACAACCCTCTGCAGTACTCCAAATCAAAATTCACCGTCAACCAAGTCCAGTCAACTGATGGGTTATGCTGCTGCAGCCAGTTGACACCAAGAATCAGGTTGTCATCACCGATGTCCACTACATTGAACACCAGCATCTTCACATACTCTCCCAGCACCACCTGCAAGTAAACCTCACTAGTAATGAGGCCTGACTTGACTTCTGAATTGTCAATGGTGTGCAGGTGCATGGGGCATTTCTTTGGGACCACTGGAATCCTCTGCTCTGTCACAAAACAGGAATTAATGAGACAACAGCTCACTCCCAAATCCACCATAGCATGCATGTCCACTATGCAGGGCTCTGCCTGCTCATGAACCTGCAGCATAACCGGGAGTTCCAAGGCAGAATAGATTGATCTCAGCGACCTTGCATGGATGACTGCCCCATGCCATGCTCTCCATCTCCGTCTCTCCTTTTTTTATCCTCGCTTCATCAGGACCATGCAAAACAATACCATTATCTGGGGCAAGTACATGGAACCGATTGGTTGCATCTGTCATGGTGGCACAGAGCAACCCTATACAAAACCTGCCTTTGGCACCTTCCCCTCCTTTTTTTCACCTGCACCCATTGCCTCCTGCGCCACTGTCTTGATCGATGCCATCCAGAGTGGGCAATCCACAATCAAGTGGCCAGGCTTCAGGCACTTAAAGCACTTCTGCCCAGTGCTCTGAGCTGGGGCATGGTTGGCCTGGTCGACGTCCATAGCATTAGGATCTGCTGGTGCAGGGGATGGGGCTAAATGTGTCAACACTTGTGGCTGCACTGCTGAAGATGATGCTGATGGTGCTGACAATGCTCTTGTGGCAAATGAGTTCCCTGTATGCCAACCACTCTTCTCCTTGGCTGCAATGTCTGCTAATTTGCTCTCCTGCCACAGCAAGATGTTTCACACCTCCTCTGACATCTTATCATCCATATTCATGAGTGCCTTTACAGCTGCTGCATTCAACCCTTTCCAAAATTGGTCCTTGACCCACTCACTAGCTGCATCAGCTTCTTTGAGTTTCTTTTGAAGCTCAAAGAAGGTTTTGCAGTAGTCTATGATGGACTTGGAACCTTGCTGCAACTGTCCAAGCCATGCCAGCGCGTCCTGCTCCAGTTCCCATGTACAGTACAAGGCCTTGAAATCCCTGAGCCAAGCTTCCCACTGAAAATGACAGGGATTATTCTCAGAGTCACCAGGGCCTTCCATAATAACATAGAACCAATTCACTGAGAGGTAAGATTGTGCCCACACAATCTTCTGCTCTTCATTCTGGAAGTTCTCAAACTTGGCAGCTGCCAACACCTGGTGCACATACTGGTCCACAAGAGGCTTTGATATCCCATCATAAACCTCTGGAGGATTGACCTTTGGCCCACGCCAGCCTGAGGAGTCCACCATAAGCTTGAGTTGTGTGATGCACACAAGGACTGCATCCAAAGCTGCCCAGAATTCAGTTAAACTGAACTGGACTTGTGCTGCAAGGTCATTCTGAAGGGCCTGGAATACCATTTCTGCAACGTGTTCCTCCGATGTGGTTGTTATTTAGTCCAAGTGTAAGGCTTTGACCAGCAGATCGCAATGCGGCATGTCAAGAGCACTGAAAACCAAATTGTATTGTAGAATTCCATATGTAGATAATGTGAGTAACATACCTGAGAACTAAATGGACTAAACTAAGGAAGGGTTCGATGGTACTGACTACAATAGGTAGGGATATAGTCACGTGTACCATGACAACAAGGCTTTTGATTCAATTGAGGCCAAGCTGAAACCCAGTCCCCCTGCTGAAAAATCAGATGACAAAAACAACATGGTTGAGGACAACTCCAATGTAATCTTCAGTTGCAAGAAGCACTTGATTTCATTGCTTAGTGAGTATTTTACTCTCTGTATCAATTCTAGGAACTGCAAATGAGGCTGCTGGTTAACAGTGGACTGGTGATCAGCTGCTCTGATCTATGCTTCCCGATCACCTTGTTGCAGTCTTTCATATAATCACTGGATGGCCTTCAAGCTGTGCAATGCCAACCAAGACTAGCAAGCTTAAGGAGGGAAAGCAAGGCATTAAAGAGCTCAGCAGCAAAGATGGATGTCTTCTCCTGAATGCCCTTCAAATTGGCAATCTCAAATTAATCAAGTCCAACATGGAGAAGATTAAAAAGGATGAGATTACTGTCATTGTTACTGCTGAGCCAACTACAAGAGATGCACCCACTGTTCATTCATAAGTTGTCTTTGCAAGTGAAAAAACATGGATTGGCCAGCCTGCCCCCAAAAGTGCTGCAGCTACTCATATCAAGCAGAAGAAAGCTGCATTCATTGGGATCTATTCTAACAATGAGTCAAAGTCCAAAATACATCCTGCTATTAATGTCAAAAGTCCAGCTTCTGTCACAAAGAAGCAGCAGCCCTCAAAACTTGTGTATACCATTAGCAGTGACTCAGACCTTTCTCCAGCCCTGACTGCAAAACAGCCACTGCCCAAGAAGCACACAGTTACTGTCTACACAGACTCTGATCTTGATGACTCTTTGTAAGCTCAAAAGCAGAACCAGCTTTCTCCACCCCCACCTGTTCAACAACCATCTGTTAAGAAGCATGCTGCTATATATTATGAAGGTTCTAGCATAGCAGAGAAAGACTGGTCCCTTCCATCTCCTTCTGCAAAGCAGCAATCTACCAAAAAGTGTGCAGCAATCATTGTCAGTAACAATGAGAATGACAAGGCTCTCTCTGATGACAAGAAGCAGCATAGACTCACTCCACCTGATGCTAATGAGACTATTGGCTCAGATGACAACTACATCAATGAAGAGGACAACAAGTTTGAGAGTGGAACTGCATTGACTTTTTAAATCTATCATACTCAAGCTGCTAAGGGGAAGGAGAGTGTGGCAAAGAGGAAGGGGAAGGATAAAGCCAGCTCTGGTTGGTATTGGTGATGCTCAGACAAATTCTCAGCTAAATGTCACAAAGCCTACTACTTCAGCAAACACTGCCAAGTCTGTTCAACTTACCTCAACAACTCTAGCTGTGACTCTGGTTATGGCTGCACCACCTCCACCTCTCAAGTCCATCATTCTTTCATTCTCTGATACCACAGAGAAACCAGCTACCACTCTGCCTCCAGCAGTCAACAAACAATGTACTTGAATGGCCACTCCACACTTAGTGTCAGTGCCACCAAGTTCAGAGCAAGCTTCTGCAACTGCCATAGACTCTCCTTCACTCTGTCCCCATAGCTAGGATGGCACCACTCTAATCTTCCTATCATCCTATAACTGAGCAAGACCTTGTTGATAGTTTTTCCTCATTCTACTAAACAGCCTCTCAGCTGGCACTAGTCAACAGCACTGAAAACAATTCTTCTTTGCCCTTCCACCATCTTATCAATAGTGTGCCTCATGCTCTGTTTTTAAAATCTGGCCAGTTTGATGCCACAATCAACAAAGACCCTTACTTTGACTAGGACTATAATGTACTATATAATGCAGGGATGTATAGTAACAACAGTAGTTATGTTATGGACTCTGATGAATACATGAATCATCATGAGGCTCTGTACCATGCTCCCAAGGCATTTTTATCATCCTACCCACATAGTCCAATGCAATATCTGCCTCCATTCCAAAGGCCCAGACCCCAGCTCCACCCTTCTGCCATGCACCATCATCTGCAATATGGTCCCCCTTGTAGCCATGTGGCATTCAATGCTGGCCCTTCACATGCACCAGCCTTGTCAAACATGAGACTACCTCATTCCCAGGCAATCCTACATGGATACAGTGGCAATCAGTACTGAGGCTTGTCAAGACAGTATGGGAAGGAGGAAGACAGAAATGCTAAGATGTTGAGTTAGATGTGCTGTCATTATTACCTGTTCATCAATGTATTTGCTGCCATCATCCATCTTGGACATTATCTGCTTGTTGTCTTATTTATTGCTGCTACCACCTATACATTCTTGTTGATTATCATTTGTTCTTCCTTGCTCATTGCTTGTTTTGCTGCTATTGTTGCTGTTATTATATTGTTTGTTGCTGCTACCATTGTCCTATCTATTGCTTGTCTTGTATATAGCTTGATAGCATTCTATATACTCCTATAGTACACTCAATAATGATATATTTTCTTGTCTTGACATACAATGCTATTATTATTCTGAGAAAGGCATGTTGATTATTTAATATATTCTAAACTATATTCTAAACCTCTTGACATCAACCTCTTGACCTTACCTCCTTACCTTTACACCATCCAAATGTCTCCTCTACTGACCTCAAACCTGGCAGTTCCAAACCAGGCCTGATTGAGATTTCATGCTTCAGAAAGAGGTGTGTTCTGCATTGTTAGGATACCTGTCACCCAGTCAGATAACTTTCTTAAAGTTCCATCAAGAAGTGTTTACCATCCTGCCAGCAGTGTGTTGAGAATGGTTCAGTGCCAGCTGGCTCAGACAGGAGATCATTGAAATTACTATCTTATGTCTTCTTGAAAAAAAAAGCCTTGTAGGATGTGGAAGGAGCTGCATTCATATCCTGAAGTTGACTGATTTAAGTAGATCTTCTCTAAGGCAGCACACTTCATGCTTCTTAATGGCACTTTAGAGGAGTTACTAGATAGGACAGGAAAGGTCATAAATGTTTGGAAGATTGTGAGGTCATGCATCTTTTTCCTAAAATAGGACCTCCTAAGATTCCAGATCACCTCTTGAAATTCTCAATTACTGCCTGACCTCCACCTTCAAACCTCACACCTTTATACCTCTGTACCTCTCAACCTCCTCTTTATCTAATTTATTAGGATTTCTATATTAGTTATTTATGTCCTCACATTCCTAACTTGTTTAAATACCCACTCTGTCTATGATGATGCCTCCACTCAAGTACTCAACATGTGCTTAACAGCCCATGACTACTAGCTTGGGAAATCAATTTAAGAGCCCAATTAAACAAGGAAATAAGTCAAAAACAATTTAGTCTGTCCAGTACTTTGGTAGAAAGGAGGAAATTGCAAGGCTGCAGGCAAAAATTGACTTGCTCAAGAGGCAGGCTGAGATGCATGCTGCCAGCATTGTCAGTCCACTAATGCCTCTTCCACATAATGACAACACTCCTACTACACCTGAACCTCTTCCTGTTGACAAACTCAATATTCTCAAAGATTTGCTGCCCAGATAAGACTGCATGGACACAAATGAAAAGAACAAATGAAAACCTCAGTGTACAGTGCTAAATCAGGCAGCGAAGGATTTGTCTTTGAATTGGGCCCATCTTCTGGAATGACTTGTAATGCCCATGATGGAATATACCTGCTGTCTAGCCTAAGGGCTAAGTGCAGGGCTGGCTGTCTGCATGGACACAAATTAAAAGAACAAATGAAAACCTCAGTGTACAGTGCTAAATCAGGCAGCGAAGGATTTGTCTTTGAATTGGGCCCATCTTCTGGAATGACTTGTAATGCCCATGATGGAATATACCTGCTGTCTAGCCTAAGGGCTAAGTGCAGGGCTGGCTGTCTGGAGAAGATCAGTGAAGTACTCTGCTTGTTTCAGGACTGTGAGTGGATACTTTTTTT
Organism: Termitomyces sp. Mi166#008; assembly: GCA_018857285.1. Classification (NCBI taxonomy): domain Eukaryota; kingdom Fungi; phylum Basidiomycota; class Agaricomycetes; order Agaricales; family Lyophyllaceae; genus Termitomyces; species Termitomyces sp. Mi166#008. Next base: position 9,800 of record JABAKA010024206.1, on the reverse strand, counting down.
TGCTTCTTCAAAGCTCATTGTGTATATAGACTTTCATAAACTTTCCATCAACTGATGCAACTGCGAGGACCTTTCACATGTACTTGTAGCTCATGGGTTATTCTCTACCACCCCTTCACATCCTTGCATGGCAATTTCTGTCTATCTTCTCAAATTTTATCAGGCACTCCTTTGAAAGGTCTTATAATGCCATTAATGCTATGGCAAGTGCTCTGAACACATTCTACACATGCAAAGGGTTCATCATCACAAACAAAAAGGTATGTCTTCATTCTTAAAGTCCAGGATTCACAGTCATCCAATAATATATAGGGTGTATCCATTCAGGACATGTTTTGTTTGGAGGCTTGGTTACATGGTGCAGTGGTATGACAACCTATAAATCTGCATGGAACAGCAAGTGGATACTGCCCTTCTCCATGCAGACACTCAGTTACAGCAACAATCTAAAACCACCTCACCTCAATCCTCTTTGAGCCCCCATCCATCTGGTCCCCCTCCATCTGTTGCAACCTCATTAACCCAGTTAACTCCTGGTGATTGCACATGCATCTTACAACAGAGGTGTCCATGTTGTTTTGGAGATGACTTATTTGGGCAATCTTTGAAACACAAGTAAGTTTGTTTCAAGTCTTTAAAAGGCTCAGTCACTTACTTGAAAGTCTAGGGGTGGAGATATCCAAGTATATCTTAACAACAACTTCAACCATTGACATCTGCAATCTGCAAGGGACTCGCCCCACTTCTATGAACCTGCATATATCATACCAAAGAAAATAATTGATACTGTTGGTGAGTGAATGAATCACCTTTGAGCCACACACAAACCTTGCCCCTGCAAACCTATCATACTCAATGAAGCTATCAATGAGTGTGAGTTGTTGCACACTGCTGGCAATGGCTCCAATGTCAAGATAAATATGGATCAATTTGATAATAGTGGCCTTATAGCTCTTGTTTGTTGCCACAATATCCCCATCTTTCTGGCTAACATTGACACCCCTAGAGAGCAACAGAAGTATGCAGTATCAATGCTCCAACATCTTTTCACTCTACTACTCCCACAAGCAACTGTGGCTGCACTCTACAATGTTGGCTGTGTGCTCAATCAGAGTCTTTATACTGTGAGCCATTATCCACTATTATATTCACAATGTTGATCAGTATCTCTAGTATAAGTTCCTATCTATTGATATCACCAAGCAGATGCTATTAGCAACCAGTGCTATGCATGCATTTGTTCATCAGTGGGCCTGCCAAGTTGTGAATAACCCTTGCATCCACACAGGTTTAAGCCTGACAGATGGTGAAGGAGTCAAAACATCTTCGGTCACAAATGCGAAAACTGATTGCAGTGCAGGGCATGTGGTGTTTGTGACTTTGTATACCTACCATTTCCTTCCTCTCTGATCAGCCCTTTGCAGCATTCTCACCATCTTTATATTGTTGATCAACAAGTGTCCTTAATCAGGCTTGAATTTGTGATGATTTTGGTGCATGAATTCATTGTTGACTCTACAAAGGCATATAGGTTCAGGGTGCCAAGGTGAAGCAAATTCTTAGATCATGTGGGATTGAAGAAAGGGTTTTGCAGTTGGAATTGGAGCTACAATGAGCATTAAAGCTGTCAGTTAAAGCTCATAAGTTATTGGCTGCCTTTGAAACTATTTTTGCACTTACAATCATCCATGCTTAGAAGCACCTGTTCATCTCAAAAAGGAACTTGACATAGTCTTGGCTCTCCAGGATGATTTTGAAACATGCAAAAAGACTCTTCAAGCCACTCAGTCAGCACTGTGCTCCACCAACTGCAAAATCTCTACAAATCCTGAGCAGCCTTCAGGACCACCATAAGCAGCTGAAAGATAATATAGAAGGACTGTATTTGGCACTCAGTATTCAAAATTCATACTCTGAACTACATGGAGTAGATCTTGAGTTTGTAAAGTACCTTTTCATTGCTTATGACCTCAAGATCAACATTTGAAAGCGAATAATTGAAAGTTTTTTTGAATGGGAACAGCTTGACTGGACTTCAGGTGGCCAAGACCAAGCATTAGGTGTGCTTTTTCTTATTGCCTTTTTACTCTCTGCTCACAGCACATTACTCTAGGTACAAAACTCCATCAAACCACCTATGCTGCCATCAAAAAACATGCTCCTGCACTTATGACAGGATTACAAAAGTACAATAACCTTTGTGCAACACTCACCACTATGTACAAACCAGAATGGGCCATTTCTCTGTCAGATCCTCTACTAACTGAATTGCAGCCACTATGTGATGCTCCTAACCTAATTGAGGACATGTGGATCAGCTGCCTCATAGAGCATGTACTCTGCTGGCTCAGTGACAGCCAAGTGCATGAAGATATTTGTGCCATGTTGAAGGTTGATCCATTGTGCCAAAGAACATTGGCGGCTACAAATGGAGGCCACTAATCTTTCATGATGGTTTGGCCATGAACTTGGTGCCATTGAGTTTGCTCTCATCAAACCTGTGAGTAAGTCTTTTTTGTTCATTACCCTTTAGTCACTCAACATAGAGAACAGATGCATGTATCTGAGTACCCCTTCAACAGTGCCATTTACATCTCCTCAATCTTTTCTCATTGTGGACCAACACATTTGTACTCCAGAATGTTTTTGACACTCTTATTACCAGAGCCATGTCAGTGGCACAATCACTTGGACTCACTCATACATTGATGTCCTCAAATGCACTGCTCTTCTTACAGTGAAAAACTGAATTTATTAATGTTGAAGGCATAATTGACAACAACCAGAACAGCAATGATGCCATTGCCATAAGCATGGATGAGATTCTATTTGGCAATTACCTAGAATCTACAATAGAAAATGAGACAGTTGAAGTTAACATTCTGGCACCAGTCATTGATGTTTCATTGATATGGCAGCCACTGGTAAGTCACAATCCATCATTTATTGGATTACAACTATATTCACAACCTCTGTACTATTTAGTCCTGCATATCCTATCACAATAACCTTATTCAGCAACTTTGCTTTCATACTTTTGTGAATTTCACCTATCACCCAATCACAATATTTTCTTCAACACCATGAGTGTATTGTCTTTGATTCTTGAGAACTCACAATGATAAACTCACCACATGGATGACTCAATGATGTCTGTATCAATGGAATTTCTACTTTACTAAAGCATCAGTTTTTGGAGCCAACCAGAACCATGTCTCAAGCCAGTCAACACTGTGCACTCTTTTCAACCTACAATCTTCCTATGGTGTGCTACAATGCAAGCAATGCTGAACTTTGGCAATGAACATTTCACACTCAATACTGGATGCATGATGTCTGGATCCTTCCTATCCATTGCCCTACTACTGAGCACTGGGTTATGTGCATGATTATTCCATCTATTGGAGAGATACACCTTTTTGACAGCTTTGCACAGCAGTAACCTTGGATTGCCAAAGTACAAGTATGTTGTCTATTCTCACTGTTTTGTAAATTCATAAACTAGTATCTACTTAGGATATCATGACTTTTGTTGCTTGTCTGGTGCTGTTGGCCAACAAAAACAGGAATCAACTCCAAGTTATTACTTCTGATTGGGTTGCTCAACCCACAGTTATATATCTGTGGCAAACCAATAATGTTGACTGCAGAGTGTGGGTCATTGCAAATGTTGCTGCTGTTCTCTCAGGCTTTGTGGTAACAGGGATTTGGGAGCATGATATATCTTCAGTTAGAACTTCTCTTGTACAAACTCTCTGTGCATTGCCTATCATCACTTAATCCAACACTCTGAGATTTCCTTTGATTTATCATTTTAGTAAGGACATATCACTCAGATCTACTCAAAAACTATACAACCATTTGATTGGAAGTGTGGAAACATTTCCATCTCACTTGAAGCTATGTATTTGCAATGATTCATGAATACAAAATTGTAACTTCAACTCAGCCCAAAAGATCTTGATATAAGAATTCTCCTCCATTGTGGATTGCTGCTAAGTCCTCTCCCTCCAATGTAGTATATAATCTCAGGTCTTGCAAAGACTTTAGGACTGTCAAAAGGCTCTTTGACACTTTCTCTGATTGTTTCCACTCATCTCCAGCTCCAGCCAATTGTAGGGCTTCATGTTGATAGGCTTGCATCCATTTCTCATACCTTTCAACACAAACAGTAGTGTTGAAGATGGTGGTGGCATCATGGCTTGTCATGTAATCATTGTATAAGAATTCAAGGTAGTTGAATGGTGATTTGCTGACATCTTTTCCAAGTCTCTTTGCAACTCAGTTTACCCTGACAGTCCAATACTCTACATGCCTCAGGTCATCTCTGAATTGGAGTATAAATTAGTGATCCCTTGAGAATACATAGTAGGATACTGACTGAGCAGAAATTTTGAGTTCCATTTCATGATTCACTGAAAATTGTAATCAATAGTCAACTCAGGCTTGCACTGCTTTCCTAGGTTTAATTTCCATTCTAATGAATGTAAATACAAGTCAAGGTATCACAAAAGATGTACATGCCATTTTTTTCTTGAGCTTTTAATAATGTCTCTGGCAGTAAGTACTAATAGCTGCCTTATTCCTGGTTCAATCAATTGCATGAACAGAATTCTTGAGGAACAGGCTGATACAGCACTTACTTATGGTAGCTTCTATGGCTCTTAGCATTCACAGCAAGTCTTCTCTCTTTAGTAGTGTGATATATGCAGTGGCAGCCCATAATTTGAGAGGGAAAATGAAAGTTGGCTGTTCAAGGTTAAGTCTGGTTAAGTACAAATAAAAAGCATTCACCTGAATCTGTCTTATCTTTTTATTTTTGTCTTATCTTTTTTTTTCTGTGACTGCAATCATTGTTCATCTGCACTAAACCATTAAATAGCTCTATAGTAGCATGTTGATTCATTCAGGGGCTCTTGCATGCAGTGCGGAACATATAGTGCAACATTGAAATACTGAGCAGGTCTTGAGCAAGTCCCAGGCCACCTGATTGTGGCTGTGCTATTGAGCACCTATTGGTTATTCTAGCATCACTTATTTTCTTTTAAATCTCAAACCTTTCCTAGAAAAGTATAGACTATTAGAACATTCAGGGTAAGTTACTGAATCTTGATCAATCACCCTCAGCTCATTGTAAGTAAGCAGCAAGTATAAAAATAACTGATCTGCTAGTTCTGAAAAGCCTAAAGGCTACCTTGAGCAAATGCAAACAAGAAGAAAAAGATTTTCTAGAGATTGTTGCACCTTACTATTAAGCCACTGTGAAACAAAGAAAAACCTCAGCATTATTGGATGCACTCCATGTCATATAGCAAGATTGGTTTCCTCAAAAGGGCAAGAAAACCATGACATCTGCAGAGTGGATGCAATTTCTGCATAAGAAAGTCAATTTTTTTTCATCTCTTTATTTGAATTTCTGTCTCAATATTACTTTCCAGATGGTTTGGACTGGCTTTAAGCATGGAATAGTAACATCAGAGAGGCCTAAAATCATAAAAAATTGGCAATCATTCATGTCTCTTGAGTCTGACAGGTGCAGCTGAGTCAAAGTTTGCTGGTGCCTCTCTTTAGCACCTTATAATTGAACCTTACTGCAGAGAACCAAGTATTTTGTGCTTGCTCAACTTGGTTGTTACCTCAATACTCATCAGTACTTGGTCACCATTTCCACAAATGAGCAAGCTCTTGTTGAGAAATACCTGGAAGGTCTCCATCATGTCCCTTATCACTATATACTCAATAGGCTTGAGAATGCCTCTTACTCATGCTAGTGGCCTAAAACTTATGAAGATAGCTCAAACACATCAATACAGTTTCTAGAATATTTTGTTGCTCTGTTATTGTCATTGAATTCAATGTATCTTATAATGAACATTTATCCTAGTCACAGAATACACAATAAAAAAATAGTAGAGGTAAGGAGTCATAAAAGTAAGAAACCAAATGGATTCAATGTTCAACAAACAAAGCCATGCAAAATTGTGAACAAATTTGGGTTTGAACCCAAACATGCTCTGTTAAAATGGATAACGTGTTTGTTAATAACGTTCAATGGTGGAAATGCATGATGACTATTTGGTAAATGGAAAAAATGAGTCAGCAATTAGATTGATCAGATCTGAGGCTAAGGTCTGGATGATGGTTCAGATTCATTGATGAAATTGACCTTTGTTTTGTTATTCTGAATCAGATATCAGAATTCATATCTCATCTTTAGGCTGTGGTGAGCTCTCATCCTTCATGGCTTGCTCACTATGCAAAAAGACTCTGTGGAAAGTCCATGTAAATTGTTTTATCTGCCTGCTTTATACTTTAGCAATAAATTATGGCCCAGAAATCTTTCTCCCTCCTCTCCACCATCTTTTGTCTTACTGTAATTGCCTAACTGTAATCTATTGGTTTTGTATGCTGCAAGACTTTGTTAACCATCCAGATTTTCTGACCTCTCTTTTTTGTAATGATACATGACATTATGATGCCTTAGTCAGATTTGGCATTGGCTTCACATTGCACAACTTCCCTGTTATCTGTGAATCTCTCCATGACTTTATATCACCGGTACCATTCCCATTCTACTTGCATGAAATAGAAGCTTGTGCTTACTTATCCCTCTAACCAGATGGGTAGAATAGTTCAATACTTTGCCAATGAACTGAATTTTTTATATCATTCACACTTGTCTTTTGTCAATACCAACTACCAACTATATAATGGTGTACATTGTGATGCACTCATGACTTTCTTATCTAGGCACTTCTACTTCAACACTTATGCAACTCAGAAGGTTTTTGACCAGGCAACACCATCAAATTACTTGATTGCTGATCCAGTATACTCACACGAACACTCATCTCTCTTCACATCTTCACCTCTTGTTGTTGTACTTGAAGAAAAAAAACTGCTTACATGTATGTATGCTCAATGTGTATGGACAGAACATGGACTTAACCTCTCTTTTAGATGCAAGACTCACCATCCTCTAACTTGACCATAATGTATGATAAAGCTGAATGCAGAAATGCAAGTGGTGATATCTTTATGGAGAATGCTTATTCCACCAATGCTCACCCACCAGTCAGCAACTCCATGTTCTATGGTCCTATCCCAGTCTATAATAACCCAGTCCATGACAACATGTTCTTAGAGCAGATGGGGGTGGATTCAAAGCAACAAACATGGCCTCTGGCATGGCTATCCAAACACCTGGTTAGGTTCCCTGGAAATTCCATCAGCATGTCCCCCTCACTGCCCTTGGCTCCAATACCTTGGAGGGTTGCAACTTTGCAGAAACAGTTTCCTCTCCTTCCAAGCCTCACACTTCACAGGATGTGGCATCTCTGACTCTCAATGAGGATTATTTTGATGGCTTAGACTCTGATACAATTGCTAGCATAGCTTTCAACCAGTCATCAATCTTCTCATTAAGCTCTATGGAGTCTGACTGAAGAGGTCACTGCTGTTGCCAAAGAGAGACCTGCACCTGCTAAAGCTGCACTCACCAAAAAAGAAAAGGCAGCATCACATTCACTTTTGGAAGAGTTTTATATTGCCAGTGGATTTCAGAAGATCATTCTACCTCCTGGTCCTGTTCCATCCACTACTACTATGCTCTTGAGCAATGAAACACCAGACCCTTTCATTCAAGAACCTGCTAAACCTTCTGAACCTACCAAACCCATCCTTAACACTCTTGAAAAACAACCCTCTCCACCAACCTTAGACATGCCTGCCCCATGCACTCCACCTTCCAAGCCATCTACTAAAAAAAAAAATGTCTGAAAGTCATCCATCCAAGGCAGCTCACAAACAATGGAAAGAAAGCTTTCTCTGTATCAAAGATATTTTTGTTGAGCTTGCTCATGTATTGGAGTGCCCAGTGTCACAGATCAAAAAGTGGTTCTTTGCAGACCTAAAGGAATCAAGGAGCACCAACAAATGGAATCTTTACCAAGTCTATTTCTCTGAGCATTGTGAGGAGGAACTGGAACGATGTGGACTGACAGATGGTACAGATATGCAGTCTGACTCCTTTCACATCCCTACCCCCCCTATCAATGCAGAGGATGCCACTGAGGCTGCTAGTCAGTGGTGGGCTGGCAATTGACTGCCTTGGTCCATGCTGCCCAACTACCTTGTCAGAATATCTCATATTATCATAAGATGGCCACTGAGCTGTGCTCTGCCCCATGAAACAAATAAACTAAAGAAGGGAAAGCAAGGGATTAAGAACCTTGGGAGCAAAGATAGGTGACTCCTCTTGACTGCTCTTCAGGAGAGTACACTTCAAATTGTCAAGGCTGATCATGACAAAATCAAGACTAGCCAAATCACTGTAATTTCTACTGCTGAGCCAACTACTATGGATGCTTTCAATGTGTATGCCTAAGGTGTCTTTGTCAGTAGTAAAACATGGATTGGCAATTGTGCTTTCACAAGCACTGCAGTCACCTGTGTTTGGCAGAAGAAGAAGAATCCTGTTATTGAGGTCGATTCAGACAATGAAAATATAAATTTGCCTGCTGCCAAGGACAGGCCCCTCAAATCTGTCTATACTATTAGTAGTGGTTCAGAGTCACCTTTGCCCCCTCCTGAAAAGCTGTAGATGAAAAGGCAGATAACTACAGCTGAGACCAAGACAAATAACAATGCACCTGTTGCTACAAAGAGCCAGCCTCCCCTACCTTCCAAAAAGCTGCAGACAAAAAGACAAACTGTTATAGTTGAGACTGAGTTTAATTATGATGAATCTACCACTGCAAAGAAGAGCCAGCCTCCTCTACCCTCTTCCAGAAAGCTGCAGCCAAAATCCAACAAACTTGTCATGGTAAACAAGAGCCAGCCCCTTTTACCCCCTTCTATAAAGCCATGGCCTTTCAAGGAGCATGGTGCAGTTGTTGCAAGTGAGCCTGAGAATAACAGGAGTACATCTGACTCCAATAAGCAGTCCCAACTCTCCTTGCCCAATGCCAGCAAAAACCCTGTTGGCTCTGGTGACAACTATGTTCAGGAGCAGGATGAAGAGTCTGAGAGTGAAACAACACAATCTCCTCAAACCTGTCATACTCACCTCAAAAGCAAGGAAAAGAATGTGAAGGGTAGGGAGAAGCCTGTGACAAAGCCTGCCATATCTAAAACTACTACTACCTGCTATACAGTTGAGCTCACTGTGGTGACAGCTAACTCTGTATCATCTTCTAAGCTGCTGCATCCAAGACTCCTGGCCAATTAGCAGACTCTAACCAATACTGCTCTGATAGTCAACCTGCAGCAGCCCCAGAAAACCCAATGTCCTGGGTGTTGACCTGAAAATCAGTCTCTCCACTAACTGGTCCTCCTAGTAATAGTGCTCCTTTCCATTCTACTCCCACCACCACTTTTCAGACTATGGGTAGTTGACAAGCAGCTATCAGTCATCCAAGAACAGGTTAAGATGTTCTTGACTTGTTTCTTGCTTCAGCCTTTGGCCACTCTAAAGTGCCTCAGCCTACAACCAAGGGCCACCTGTCAGGGGACCTATCTCTCTCCACCTTTCACATCTCTGCCCCACTATAATTTTCCTTTACTCTCCTTCTTCAGCCCTCCCTTTTGGTCCTACTTTCAGCCCTCTAGCTTCAATCCTACTCTGTCAATAATCCAAACAAGTTCTCAACCCAGCAGACTAGCAATGTCTGGCAACTTCCAGAGTTTGATCATTTTCAGAGATTTGCCCCTTTAGGCCTTTCTTGTGGCTGGCTGTGGCTTTTGTGTATTGTACAGTTCCTTCCCATGCATCAGAAGCCTCTGAAGCATTGCTCCTGGCA
>JABAKA010024205.1:0-18217 GCA_018857285.1 Termitomyces sp. Mi166#008 | reverse complement strand
TTCCTGACTCTCTTGTGTCGCATGTGATTGGGCATCAGGGGCAGGGCCTTAAACAAGCCCACGACTTATCCGGCTCTTGGCTGGCCGCTTTCGCAGTTGGTCCGGCTGGGAACGAAGGACGCCAGTTCGTCACTATCAGGGGCACTGATCAGCAGATTGGTGAGGCCCTTGTGGTCATTGGAAAGCGCATCGCCAAGCGGTGTGTGCGCGCACCGCAGAAGCAGAAGACTGGCAACTCTGCACCGGACGTTGCTGCCCCAGCACCAACTCCTAGCATTTCAGATTCCGCATCGTCCACCCCTCGACAACCTACACAGCCGACACGACCTCCCCACTCTAGTCCACCATGCTTGGCTGCTACCCCTGCTACTCGGGCTACTCCGTCGTCTCTTCTGGCAGGAAGCCTGATGGTGACTGGTCCTCCAACATCCGCCATGCCTTTGGCCTCTGGCTCACCGATGGACACCACGTCGCCCATGGCCCAATCTACACCAACACCTAGTATGTCGTCGACCCCTGTTATATCCTATGGCTTCAGACACTACTCTGAGACTAACACGGCGACACATGGCTCTAACACAGCTCAGTGTTCTCGGCCTTCCAGGGGTCGTCATTAACACTGTTCGTCGAGGCGACAAATCTTGAAGGGGGGGTGATGTAAGGGGACTATTCCCTATCCAGGTATGTCCATTCTAGCTCGGCTTAGTTTGGCTGTTCAGCATACTTCTATCTGTCATCCAGACTGCTCGGCATTCCCTTATCCCTGCCTGTCTTGTATTAGTTGTCTTCCATGAGTCATCAATCGGACACATTACTCATCTTTGATTATTGTTAGTCATTTCCCTTTACATACCGTGGGCCGATGTGTCATATAGTCTTAGCCAATAGCGCCCAGCAATGTAGTATATAAGGAAGCCTGCAGATGGAACATCTGCAGGCTTAGCAATAGCAGTGTTATACAGGCCTATCCACATAACCGACTGTAAGGCTGCCAGCGACGTCCTTCCTGTTGTCGGCGCCCACTCGTGTCTTTGCTTGCTCCTCGCTCACCTCTTGCCCGCCTTCGTGGCTTGCTCGTTGTACGCTTGTTGCTCGTCTAGGCCCTGCTCGGCCCACCTCTTGGTTGGAGTACCGCGGTTAGCCGTCTCCTTACAAGATCCTCCACAAAGTTGTTTCCCCCAAGTACCATGAGTACACCAACATGTTCTCTGAAAGCAGCACTAAAGAACTACCCCCTCACCATTCATACAACCACAAGATTGACCTAGAGGAAGGCATGTCACCACCCTTTGAAAAAATCTATAACATGTCAAAAGTCAAACTACACGTGCTTAAGAATTACCTTGACAATATGCTCAGGAAGAGCTTCATACAATCCTCTTCCTCCTCTGCCAGCATGTCTGTCCTCTTTGCTAAAAAGAAGAATGGTTCACTATGGCTTTGCATCAACTACTGAGGCCTTAACCAGGTCACTCAGAAGAACCAGTATCCCCTACCACTCATCAGGGATCTAGTCAATTGCCTTCAGAGCACAAAGGTCTATATGAAGATCAATTCTTCAATCAGGATACAACAATGTTTGCATTGCCCCAGGTCATGAATGGAAGATGGTGTTCCACACTTGTTATAGGCTCTTTGAATACCTCATGACTCCTCCACCACCTTCCGGTATTTCATGAACAACATCTTCTATGACATGAACAATGTCTTTGTCATTGTGTACCTGGACAATATTCTGATCTACTCTGATTTTCTCACAACAAGTACTAGGTGTCTCCCGTGACATAACCTGCATGTCAAACCATCTTCCACACCAAGGAAGTTGAGTACCTTGGTGTTATTTTGTCCCCTGATGGAGTCCACATGGATCCTGCCAAGGTCAATGCCATCATCAACTGGCCTCAACTGTGAAACCTCAAGGAACTTCAATCCTTCCTAGGCTTCATCAACTTCTATCAGCAGTTCATTGACAACTATTTAGGCATCACCAAGTGCCTGACCTGCCTGACTAGGAAGGATACCCCTTGGGATTGGGACACAGGCTGTCAGAGTGTCTTCAGCCTCCTAAAAAAGGCATTCACCTCTGCTCTGATCCTCTGTCACTACGATCCATTGCTCCCCATCATCCTCAAGTGCAATGCCTCTGACTACACAATTGCTGGAATCATCTCACAGATTGACCCTGATAGCAAGGACCTTCAACCTGTGACATTCTATACCCAGTCCATGATTGCTGCAGAGCTCAACTACAACATATATGACAAAGAGCTCTTGGTGATCATCAAGGTGTTCAAGCAATGGCAAGCATACTTAAAGGGCACGTGGCACTGCATTCAGGTTTACTCTGATCACAACAGCCTCCAGTATTTCACTATGACAAAGCAACTCAGTCAGCACCAGGCACCATAGTCTGAAACTCTTTCCAAGTATGACTTTGCCATCCACTACCAGCCAGGCTGCCTTGGTGCCAAGCCCAACATGCTGACTCAGAGATCAGATGTATACTCAAAGAAGTCTTTTGAAGCAGATCATAATGCCTCCAACAAATGTGTTGTCATCCTCCCCAAGCATCTCAACTCTGTCCTGCTGCTCAATGAGGAAGGACTGCTCAACCAAATCCACAGTGCCTTCCCTGATGCATACTTCAAGGCCAACAATCCCTGAACCTTGACTGGTGACTCAGTGGTTGCTCTGCATGACTCCACCCCCTCCCCTTCCACTTTCATCCTCTTCCCAAATGGGAAACTCTTGCTCTGAGATGGTCAGATCTATGTGCCCAACCATAGATGCCTCTGACTTGATGTTCTGCACCAACACCATGATCACAAGCTACATAGACATCCTGGCATTCAAAAAACCATCCAGCTCATCATAAGGACCTAGTTCTGGCCTAGCTTGAAGAAGGATGTCACTTGGTACATGCACTCCTGTAAGACTTGCTTATGAGCCAAGGTTCCATGTCACCAACCCTTTGGACTGCTAAAACCCCTCCCAATTGGAGAACAACCCTGGTCCTCAATCTTGATGGACCATATCATCAAACTCCCCAAGTCTGACAGATTCGACGCCATCCTTGTTGTAGTCTGCTGCCTCACCAAGCAAGCCATCTTCATACTCTGTCGCACCACTGACTTGGAATCTGAATTTGCACACCTTTTCATTGCCCACATCTTTTCCAAGCACAGTCTGCCTGATAATATCATCTCTAACCAAGGTATGCTTTTTGTTTCCAAGTTCTGGCAGTCACTGTATCAAGCCCTGGACATCAAGTCAAACCTCTTGACCACCTACCACTCCAAACTCAATGGACAGACTGAGCAAGTCAACCAGATGCTGGAGCAGTACCTTTGCATCTATGTGACCTACTGACAGGATGACTGGTGCACAGAACTTCTCATTGCTGAGTTTACTTACAACAACTCTCCTCACTCTGCCACCAGCATATCATCCTTCTTCACAAACAAGGGGTACCACCCCTGGCTCACCATCTTCCTTCACAATATCCCTTCCTGATTGCTGCAAGAGTACCTTCAAACTGAGATTGCCACAGCCAACAAAGCATACAGCAAGCATGCCAACTTTAAATGAATCAGCACCCCTGATTGTTGGCTCCCTTGGATGGCTTGATTGCCAAAACATCAAAACATGCCAACCATCACTGAAACTCAATCACAAATGACTTGGTCCATTCAAAATTACCAAGAAGGTCTCATCACATGCCTACCAACTTGCCCTTCCTTCCAGCCTGAAGAGTATTCAACCTGTCTTCCATGTCCAACTCCTTGAACACCACAACCCTGATGCTTTCCTGGGTCAATGCCATGATCCTCCCTCTCTGATCAAAGTCAATGGAGAGGCTCACTATGAGGTAGAGAAAATCCTCGACTCTCATATGTATTGGAGTAAGGCTTGCTACTTGGTTTGGGGGCTCGAGTATAAAACTGAAGATGACACCTGAAAACTCTTTAACAACCTCAGAGGAGCTGCTGATATCTTCTGAGACTTTCACAGATACTTTCTTGACAAGCCATGGGAACTCCAATCCTAATAAAACATCACAAAGACAGTTGTGGGCATAATCTCCATCTCTCAGATTGACTAGAGATTCAATTCCCAAAAAAAAAAAAAAAAAAAAAATTCTTTCTCTTGCCCTGCTGATTTCTACCTTTTCTTTAACTCTGATGTAGCTACTACACCAACTCAAAAAGCCACTCCTGATTTCCATATATCTCACCAATCAGATCACCCTGGCCATCTCTGAAAACCATCTACATTATCTCATCTTATTTTATTTGCATATCTCTTATCCCTCCATATCTTATCCTGTTTATCTTATCTCTTATCTCACCACCCCTTAGAAATGAGGAACATGAAAGAAGAAGACTTTATATAGGTTTCTGAACAAAGATAAAAGTCCATTTACAGAACACATGGGCCTCAGAAAACAGTTATGACTGCTCCGATGACTCCAGATCACCCCCTTCCTATCCTCAAACCCCAACATCCCCAAAGCCAACAGCAAGTCCTCCTGAACCTCCTTGGCAATCTCTCTCTGGGTCAGAGTACAGATGATGTGTTCAAGAGCCAAACACTCTACGAGGCACTGCCACTAGTAAGAGATGCCTCGATGGAGAACAATCACATGTCCCAGGTCATCTAGCCCTGTGCCAACCTCAAAAAGCACAGGATGCCCAGACTGGTCCAGGCCATTGCAAATGGCCTGTCATAACCCATCATTTCCTGCCTTATCATCCTGCATAACTTCCCTGCTACATGCCTTCCCTGCCATCACTGACATGTCCTGACATGCCTTATGCATCAGCTGCTTGCATCACTGATTGGATCCACATCTCTGATGCTCTATTTAGGACAACATCTCTGAAACATGCCACAATGGCTTGCTGCAGCTCATCTCCACATCCAACTACCTGCAAACTGACCATACAGTTCTGTGCTGCATGTTTTAGCGCCCCCCTTGACCCCCTCCGATGTCACTCCAGTGATCTGTCCTGCCATAACACTTTAAACCTTCATACCATGATAGTCAGTCCTTAGTCTCAATATTGCCAATCCTTTTGTCCAAGTCTGTTCTACTTTCTATTGTCATACTAAGTCTTCCAGTTCTTCTCAATCTATTCCGTTTTTCATTTTCACTTGCCAACACTGCTCTAAGTCCTTTGATCAACCTTTCTCTTGTTGGACTTTGCATTATTGACACCCAAACCCCAACTTCTCAGTGTGTCTTGTGTTCTCAACACATAAGACCACTCTGATGCCTCATAAGTCTATGTGCCAGTTTGCAGATCTCTGACTTGTGGATTATTGCTCTAGGTGAGAGCTCCTGGGTCAGCCTGACATGGTCCCAGTGTACTGGATAGTGTTGAGGAGGGTGTGGTGAGTGTGAGTGACCTCTGAAATTGGCATCAGCACTGGCAAGTCATAGCAGGGTTAGAACTCACTCAGGAATCAAGCATGCTTTAAATAGCCATGTGTTTGATCAGCCACCCTTACTGAACCAATGCATCCTGGCCATCTTTGATAGAAGTCAGCAGAGCAGCTCCAATTGACAGCACCTCACCTCCTTCTATTTGTATGCTGACATCTGCCTCCTATACCTCCTTCTCCTCCTCCTTCTCAGAAAACAGGTTACCCATCAAAGGTGCTCCAGTTCCACCTGTGCTGCCCTTGCCTCTCATTGCCACCATGCCTCTGACTCCCTCAAGTGCTCAGACTCACTGGTTGCTGCTATGACCCTCCTTTGCTCTCGCTCCAACTCAGCATGGGCCTCTCAAAGTTGCTGGTGTAGGTCTTTGTTCTGGAACTGTGTCTCATGCAATGCAGCCAACAGTTGATCAAAACATGTACAGAGGCATACATTCTTGGACCTGGCCATGATAAGGTCAGACAGTTGTCCCAACAGTGGCAAAAACATCTGTGAGAAGATGGGAGGATCCTGGAGGGGCAGAGTCTCCACATGAGGATGTTTTGGAGAAGAGGACTGACTTGGTGCAGCCTTAGCACAACACTTTTCCCAGGCTTTTGCTGAGCCCACCAGTGGACCACTGGGCTCCCCAAAGTCCATAGGAGTAACTGGCAAAGGCTCAGGAAAGAAAGGGGGAGACACTGGGTGCTGGCTCCTCATAGGTCTGCTAGCAATCAACTTTGGTGGCCATTCCATCATCTACCTCATCCTCTAAGAAACTTTCTCTAGGAAGAGGGGCCATTCCATATGCAGCCACTCCCTTATGCTGCCTTTTTTCCCTACAGCTTGGGCCAGCCACCCCAACCTGCTTTCCTTCTCTCCTCTCCTCCCTTTCTGTGCCCACACCCACTGATGTCTCCCAGCATGCCTTGAGAGAACAGCTAAGGTGGCTGTCATGACAATATCAGCATACACCAGGCTTCTCCTTCAAATTAGGGTGCAGTGCCACCAGCTCATATACCACCCCCATAGTAACGACAGCAATCACACTGTGAACAGGGTTAGCCACAATTCAGGTCATGGAGCTCTAACACTACTTACCAGCACATTCTTGTTCCACCATTCCTGGGATGGACCAGCAGGAGACAGCTCAGGGGTGTTATGTTAAAAGAACAACATGGTGGGAGCAGGATAGACAATAGAGATGAGCTTAATTTTTCAAGTTTATAGTTGATCTAATGGTTTTCCCATCCCTGCCTCAGAACAAACTGCCAGCACAACACACATCTCAAGAGTCTTAATGCTAGCGGGGGGTAATGTCATGACCCATCACCTTTGCCTCATCATCCTGCACAACTTCCCCACCATGCGCCTCCCCTGTCATCACCAACATGTCCTGATGCACCTTATGCATCAGCCACTCACATCTGATGCCCCTTTTGGGCAACATCCCAAAACACACCACAATGGCTCACTGCAGCTCATCCTCACATCCACCTACTCACAAACCAACCATACAGTTCTGTGTCACATGTCTCAGCACCCTCCTTGACTCCCAACAACATCATTCTAGTGCCTCATTTTGCTGTAGTACTTAAACCTTCATACCACCATAGTCAGTCCTTAGTCTTAATATTGCCAACCCTTTTTGCCCAAGTCTGTTCCACTCTTGTTATTGTCATACTAGTTTTCCAGTTCTCCTCAATCTACTCTGTTTTCCAGTTTTCCTCACTGATGCTGCTCTAAGTTCTCCAATTGATCTTTCTCTTGTTGGACTTCACATCATTAACACCCCAACCCTGACTTCTTGGTGTGTCTTGCATTCTCAATGACTAAGACCACTTCGATGCCCCATAAGTCTATGTGCCAGTTTGCAGATCTCTCTGACTAGTGGGTTATCACTCTAGGTGAGAGCTCCCAGATCAGCAGGACCTGACAAGTAAGTGCACTAGTATGTTTTACAAGGGCTTGTCCTGGCAGGTTTCTAGATACTAGAGCTGTACTATATAGGGTTTGGGAGTAGGAAATGGACTTTATTAAAGGGAAAAGGGAATCTAGCAGGAAGAAGTTTTGAGTTTGTGCAGCTAAAGAAAGAGGGGTTTGGGAATGCTATTCAAATGGATGTATGTTGGGAAGATGATTGGGAAGGGCTTAGGAGGTATAGAAAAAAGGGAACTTAATGAGAAAGGGGATTTATTAGTGTCAATTACTAGTATTGGGAGAAAACACTGCTAGCAATTGGCAGCACATAGGGGCCAATGGCCAACTTGGCTAGCATACTAGCAACAGAGGTTTTGCCCAATGGCAGATGTTTGGGAGGGAAGAACTCTAGACTAGGGTTGTACATGATGAGAAACATTTGAAGCAGAAAGACTTTTAGCTCTGTGGAGCAGCAGCTGAGCAGTAATAGGTTAAAGAGGTGGATTATTTTGTACTGTAGTCTAAATTTGGTAGTGCTTTTATATCAGAAAGTAAGTAATGTTTTGTAATGTAGAATAGTCTGTAATGGCCTCAGATGTTGTGGTACATTGGCTCTTACACCAGCACCTGTGACCTCTGTCTCTGAACCAAACCTCATTGTCAACTCCTTATGAGACAGCTTCATCCTCTCCCTGTCCCTACAGAGCACTGGAGCATATCTTTGGTGGACTTCATAGTAGAGCTACCAGATGCTCATAGGTATGACACCATCATGGTAGTAGTGGACCTCTGCAGTAAGCAAGCTCATTTCATTCCCACCCACACATCATGCTCTGCTTGGGAGCTGCCAATCTCTACTAGAAGAGTGTCTGAAAGCTGCATGGTCTGTCTGACACCTATGTCTCTGACTGAGGACTGCAGTTTGTTGCAGAGTTTACTTGAGAGCTCTACTGTCTTCTCAATGTGAAGCTTCACACCTCCACTGTCTACCACCCTCAATCTGATGGCCAGACAGAGCATGTTAACCAGGAGCTAGAACAGTATCTGCACTTGTTCTGCAACAAGTGGCAAGATGACTAGGATGAGCTGCTTGCAGATGCAGAGTTCCAGTATAACAACCATGTTCACACTGGCACACAGATGTCCCCATTCTTCCTTGACACTGGCTGTCCATCCTCAGATGGGTTTTGAGCCTTGTACATGTCCATCAGAGAATGAGTTGGTGAACAAATTTGTGGATCAGATGAGTATGGCACAGAAGAAGGCAAAGGCAGTGCTACCTAAGGCAAAGAATGACATGGCCCAATACTATGACCAAGAGCGCACTCCAGCACCACAGTACAAGCAAGGGGGATCAAGTATACTTGGATGCATTGGATATCACAACCACTCGGCCCTCACAAAAGCTATCTCACTATCTAGAATCATTTCTAGTCAAATGACAGGTAGGCCCTCTAGCATATCATCTAAGGCTACCTGTGAGAATGCACCAATTCCACCCAGTCTTTAATGTGATAAAGCTATTTTCTGCTCCAGATGACCCTATTCCTGGCCACTGACCAAATCCACCACTACTACCAGTTCTGATCAACAACAAGGACAAGTAGATTCTAAACAGTCATCCTTTTCAGCATAAACTTCAGTTCAAGGTAAAATGGAAGGATTATGGCATTGACAATATATTTTGGGAACCACAAGAGAATGTCCATGCATCTGCTCTAGTCTGAGAGTTTTATCAACAACACCCTAATGCTCTCTGAGCCATCTGAGGAATCTACCCTATTTTATCAACTGACAGAGCAATCCAGAACTTCTTCTACCCTGTACATTGAGACACTGCATGCTAGAAGGGGAGTGATGTCAGAGGACCTATCTCTCTCCACCTTTCACCTCTCTGCCCTGCTATGATTTTCCTTTATTCTCCTTCCTTAGCCCTCTATTCTGGTCCTACTTTCAACCCTCTAGCTTCAATCCTACTCTGTCAATAATCCAAACAAGTTTCCAACCCAGCAGACCTGGAAGGGGTTTTCTTTTTAGAAACACCTTCCTCTTTTAGCAATGTCTGGCAACTTCCAGAGTTTGATCATTTTCAGAGATTTGCTCCTTCAACATTATCTTCAGTGTTGATGTATCATAGGTTGATTTCCTAGGACACAACTCATTCATGGAGGAAACGATACTTTATGTCAACGTGTTTCACCTGTGTGTGAAGAAGGGGGTCCTCTGATAAGTTTATTGCTGAGTTGTTATTGCATAAGATCATAGTTGCGCCACCCATGGGGTGTCCCAGAGCCTCCATCATCATATGCAGCCATATACATTCTTGTGCTGCCTCAAACACCGCCATGTACTCTGCCTTGCAAGACAATGCTGCAACTGTTTTTTGTTTCCTCGTAGACCAGGATATTAGTCCAGATCCCATCAACCATGCATAGCCTCCTACATTTCATTGTGTGTCTAGGCAGTTCACCCAGTCAGAGTCCATGAAGCCTACAAGGTTGACTTCCATCTCTTTGCCCAGACACAAACGTAGATTTTATGTCCCTTTTAGATATTCAAGGACTCAGATTGCAGTGTTCCAGTGTATGTAGGAGTATGTAGAATTGAGACAATTATTGTATGGAGTATTGAATGTTAAGCCTAGTCAAGATTGTGAGCCACAGCAGGCCTCCAACTAGCTGTCAATATGGAATCCAAGCAATTTTCTTGAGTTAATCCTGAGAAAGCATGGATCTATTAACTTTCCTTAACTTTAGACCAGGATCCATAGGCATGGTGGGTGGTGATGCATCGGATTGACCAAATTGTACTACCATCCTGTCAATTAAGGTTGTTTGTGAGAGGAATACTTGTCTGTTAGGTTGATTCCATTCTACCCCCACCCCTTCAATGTGCTTTGGTGTCCCTAAGTCCAATATAGTCCAGTTTTCTCCCAATTGTCCTTTAAAGTAATTGTTTGCTGCCTTCGAGCTCATGATAGACAGAAAGTCATCCATGTGGATTCCTGTTATTACTGTATTACTGTGCCTATATCAGTCCTTCAGTAAGATACATATGCTTCACATTTTAATTGGGTGAATCCTAGCCTCCTCATTATGTCATCCAGAGTCTTGTTCCAGATTTGGCCAGCTTGCTTCATCCCATATATCGCTTTCTTCAATTGGCATACCCACCCCTCTCTTCCTTTTGCCTCAAATCCTTTTGGCTGCTCCATATAGATTTGTTCCTTCTCTGGTAAGATTCTATTCAGGAAGGCCATTTTCACGTCGACTTGAGCTGCATTCCATCCCAGCTTTGCTGCAAGGTGGAGCAGTATTCTCCACAATTCTGTGCACACTGTTGGTGAGGTTGTTTTGTTATAGTCCCTACCTTGGACCATTGAGAATCCCTGTAGAACATGCCAGTCTTCAATCACATTATCTCACCATGCTTGTCATGTTTGATAGAGAATACAGGCTGTCCCTTGAAGATTCTCTTTCCAGGGGGTACTTTTTCACATGGCACTACCTCCCATGCTTCCATCTTCTCCAGTGAGTCTAATTTGTTTTAATATGACCTTTCCCATCTCGACCAGTCAGCTGATCTTCATGCTTTGTCCAGGGTTTTAGGGGCATCAGGGTCTGTTCCTGGGTCAGAGTTATGTAGGTCCCCAATCACATTGAGTGCCACCATTACTTGGTCAATGTTGTTGTTGGGACCCACGTTGACATCATCATCTTCAAGTCTCACCTGTTGGGGCTCTTGTAACGCTTGTTGTCTGTCTATGCACATTTCTCTGATTCAATCAGCAGCTTCCCTCAATTCTTTCATGGCTCTATCAAGGCAGGTTTCAACTTTGTGATCCTGAGCTGCCTTCTTGCTGGGTATGTGAGTGTGGTGTGACCAGTGCAGCTGTGAGGGTTCAGGTTCAGGTGCTCTTTCTGGAATAGAGATGGGATTTGATTTGACTTCATGTGGTATGTACCTGTTTTAGTTCCTGTATTCTGGTCTTCATCATAATTTGCTGGACCTGGCACAAGTGTATGTTTGTCATCATTGTCGATTGGAGATTGTGTTGGTTGTGGAGCAGATTGTTTCTCTATTGAGTCAATGGTTGGTGGGCTGGGCTTGGGAATCAATGGAGTCATAGTTAAATTCTCATTGTGACTTTCAATGAACCTTACCTGGTAAGAGCTATATACCCTTTTTGCTGACCTGTCATAACATCTATATGCCTTAGAGTTTGGTTTGTACCCCACCAATACACACTCAATTGATCAAGTATAGATCTTTGGGTTATGTTTGTGGAGAATCATCACAAACACCCAACACCCAATCTCTTATATGTACAAATAATCTGGTCTCCTTGCCATACCATAGCTCATCTGGTGTAGTGTCTTCAATGGTAGATGTCTTCGTTTTCTCAAGAAGGGTGAGCAGCCATTAAATAGAATTTGTCCCATAGAGAGATCAGACAATTTGCAGCAATTCTCATCAATCTTGCTTTACCCATCAGCATGCGATGCATCTGCTCTACTCGGCCAATGTGTGCCAAAGTGTAAGGTGCACTGGTCTCCAATATAATACCTTTGGACTTGTACCATGCCTTGTGCTCTTTGGCATTAAATTCGCTGTCTTGACCAGTCCACAACACTCCAAGTCTTTCACCAGTCTTGGCTTCACACATAAGAATCCATGCCTGCAGTTCTCCAAAACCATTGCTCTTGGCTTTCAATGGGATGGACCAGGGTTTATTGGTGTACTTGTCAACTATATTCATGATATAGTAACTTCCGGTATGTGAAGCTATTGTTGCCTTCCCAGTCAAATCCACCCATACCTTTCTAAGCTTTCTAACTGTCCTGTGTCCTTCACCTTCTTCCCTTTTCTTCAGTACAGGCATTCTAGCCTGTTTACTGAGGATACAGTGGTCACATTTAGGTGGCTTCAAAGGGAATGTTTAGGGCATACCTTTGACCATGCCAGTCCATGCCATTTGCATGATTGCTTGGTAGTTCACATGCCCCAATCTCCTGTGCCAGGTTTGGAAATTAGGAGAAGTGTGCATGGCAAGTGCTCAGTCATGGTAGAGGTCGATGGCATAAAGATCTTTGTTAGAAAGTAAGGTTCCGGTTGCGATGATGTCCTTGGTTGGCATCTGCACTAATTTTGCTCCAATTTCATTGAATGTTGTCTCAACATTGGCCCGTTGATAGCCTGCTCAGTTGCCTAGATGCATGCTAGAAAGAGAGGTCTATGTGAGCTCTCGTTCCAAGACACAAACAACCTATCAAAAGAAAAGTAGGTAGATTGTAGACTATCTATAAGGAAGTGATGATGGATCCAAAGCACAAAGTAAGTAAGGTGGGCTCTGGCAGGGTCCTAGAGAATCAAACTGTAGGCAATGTAGAGATAGCTTTCGTTTGCTAACTAAGCTAATAAACTTGATGAGCTAAGGGACTTGTAACAAAACTATAGTAGAACTGCTAGTTGTGGGAAGAATAGTGGTGAAAGGGGTAGGTGTGCCAATGGAAACCTTCAAGGTGCTAAATTTCTCCTCTCTGCAATTTGTCTTGGCAACAGTCTTGCTAACCAATGTTACCAACTGCTATTAGCAATGCTTCTTGCTGACAGTCCTTGCTGATGATTGTTAGTGACTGACTTGGCAACTGTTGTTGATTTTGCTAATTATTAGCGATGGGCTTAGCGACAGTTGTTGCCGATGAGATTGGCGATGAGCTTGGCGATAGTGGCTGCTGTCAATTTTGCTAACTGTTGTGCAGCTTGTATAGGAGGGAGGGGACCTTGGATAAAGCAGCGGTGGCAGAGGCAGAGGCAGCAGTGGCAGAGGAGGGGCAGCAGAGGCAGTGGGCATGGCTGATGGTATGCAGGTAGACACCCCTTCACCCTCTTAAACTATGCTCCAAAAGGTGTGGCGCTACCGCTGCAGGCACTTAGCACTGGACTTTAAACTATGCCTCAAAAGGCAAAAAGGCACGTAGAATTATTGCAGGTAACATAACTTTGGTGTTGCCAGCAACAAGAGTGCTAGTATTATCAAAGAATGGTGCTGTGTGTAGTTATCTCTTTTTCTGTGTCAGCGCTTTACTAACTATTGGTTTTAGTGCGATCATTGCATTGCCAACAACATGACTGATCACTGCTGATACTCGACTGGCAAACGTCCTTGCTGGCGCTGTTATTGCAAGTCCAAAGGCCGCTTGTGGAATGGTGTCAGCGTTAGAACACAGAAGAAGCATCTGCCTTTGTCCACACTCGTCATGGCCAAGCGCGTAAAACTAGTGCAGGTGGCCAAAGCTTTTCTTGAGTGGCAAGGCAAACTGTCTCAATTTTTTGTTTTGGAGGAATACAAAGGAAAAGGGAAGGCTAAGGCTTCATTGGGAGATTCTGAACAAACAGGCGCTAAGCAATCCTTCAAGTCAAGGGAGTTAGTGGATAGTGATAGTGATGAGGAAGATGAGGAAGACAGAGTTCATGTGATAAAGAAAATCAAGCATGAGCACGTTGAGGAACTGACTGGTGCCAAGAGGAAGGAGATCATAGAGTTGGATGAGGAGGTTGAAATAGTTGCATCAAAAACACCTGTGGCAGGACCTTTGCACCCGACCTCAAAGCCCATCGTCTTGGTTCCTAGCACGCCCAAATTTGTTCCCAAGCTGGTTATTGCATTGGCTTCCCCAGTAGCTGGCCCCTCCACTGTGCCTATAGTTTCAAGTTCCACACCCAAGCCTGCTGCTGCCACTGCATTATCCAAACCCACGCCTGCAAAATCTTCTGGTCCTGCTGTAAAGGGGGGTTTTGTTTTTAAGGACCCTTTTATGGTAAGGTGATTTAAATTGGCGAGTACGGAAGAGAGTGGGGTGCTAATCATTAACCAGGCGACAGAAGTGCCAGCGACCCAAGGAACTTTGCATAGTGGAGAATCTAGCAATGAAGATGCCCAAGGTGACGATGACGATAGCGCTAAGCAGCCTGAAGAGACATGGCCAGTAGTGCTGACAAAAACAATGGTGACAGAAGTCAAAGTACCAGCACCAGCACTGGTGCCAGTGCTAGTGGGTCTTTTGTTCTTTATTCAACTTTTTTGCTGTTAACTATTCTTTTTAGCCGACAAAACTGAAGAGGACCCCCTTCTTCAAATTGCATTGTACCGCTGAACACATTCTGTATCTGTCATTGTGTCTTCAAGTACCAATCCAATTCAAACAAAACCAGCCTAGTGTGGAACGATGGTGAAACCGAGCGCGTGGCCATTATGAAGTGGCACATGAAATGTTGGAAGATGCTAGGCAACATTTTGAGTCAATTCGCCAGGAATTACAGTGGGTTACACAACAACATAATGCCATGGCGCTATATCTTCATGACTGTGATGCAGTAATGAATTGGCATGAGACAAATAATGTAGAGCTTGGGGATTTTTTGGGACCTTCCTGTCGCTGGTGGTTTCCCAGTCATTTATCCCCACTAGTCGCTTCATCCGTCGGCTTTTTGTACTACATACTGTATTTCTAGATACTGTACTGTAACTACGATTTTCGTTGTTTCTTAGTAAAACCTTTTTGCAACGCTATTGGCTACATAAGATAGTAAGACTTTTAGCTTTGAAGCATTAGCACTCAGTAGTTCATCATAGCACTAAGCTTCAATAGCTGTGCAACACAGAAACGCTGTGGCTTTGTATATACTGTTCTGAATAAAATGTTGGTGCCATTTGTCATTGGTGCCGTCAGCAAGAAACTTTTCTCATACTATTTGTTTTTTTTTTTTTTGTCTTTTTATTCTTTTTTTCAATCTTTTTAAACTCTTTTTTGTTATTTTTCAGTCAGCTTCTTTTTCAGCTAAGTCTTCGTTGTCTAGGAGTTCCGTTTCCTCCATTTCTCATAGGCGATTGGTGTCAATGTCAAGGAAATCATCAGGTATTGGAATGTATTCTCAGGGGAAATAGGGTAGCAACTGAAAAGCGGCTACTGGATGATGCAGCATGGCGCCATCGAGTTCACATAGTATATAGGCGCCGCCTTTGTTTCAGAAGATAACTACTAGAGGTCCCAAGTATCTCAGCTTCATTTTTCGGTTATGAGTTACTTCAATTTTAGTATTTCGTAGGAGTACTAGTGCTCCTCTTTTGAAATTGAAGTCATAGATTGTGGCGGCAAAATCTCTCTCAAAGTGTAGTGCTGTTTTTCTTCTTGCTGCAAACACAACATCGTGAAGCTTTGCTAATTGTTCTTTTCTGCGTTGGAGCACTATGGCATGATGTGATATGAGGTTGGTAGACGTTGATAGCATGCTTGGTCGCCTAAATGTGTGCTAGAAAGAGAGGTCTACATGAGCTCTTGCTCCAAGACACAAACAACCTATCAAAAGAAAGTAGGTAGATTGTAGGCTACCTGTAAGGAAATGATGATAAATCCAAAGCACAAAGTAAGTAAGGCAGGTTCTGGCAGGGTCCTTAACTGTAGGTGACGTAGGGATAGCTTTTTGTTAGCTAACTTAATGCTAAAAACTTGGTGAGCTAAGGGACTTTTTATAACTAAGCTATAGTAGGTTTGTGAGATGTGGGAAGAATAGTGGTGAAAGTAGATGTGCCAATGGAAACCTTCAAGGTGCTAAATTTCTCCTCTCTGCAATTTGTCTTGGTGACAGCCTTGCCGACTGATGTTGCTGACCACTATTGGCGACGCTTCTTGCTGGATAGTTACTGGCGACAGTTGTTAGCAACAGTTATTGCTGACGAGCTTGGCGACTGTTGTTGATTTTGCCAATTATTAGCGACAGGCTTAGTGACAGTTGTTGCCGACAAGCTTGGCGATAGTGGCTGCTGTTGATTTTGCTAACTGTCATGCGACTTGTATAGGAGGGAGGGGACCTTGGATGAAGCAGCGGTGGTGAAGGCAGGGGCAGCAGTGGCAGGGGGGAGTGGCCGGCTGGTATACGGATAAACACCCCTCTTAAACTATGCCTCAAAAGGTGTGGCGCTACCACTGCAGGTGCTTAGCGCTGGACTGTTAAACTATGCCTCAAAAGGCACGTAGACTTAGTACAAAGGCGATGTAGTTGCTTAGCAACAGGCGCCAAGCGTGTAGTTTGCCTCAGAAGAGGCAACATAGACTTAGAGCGTTTAGAGACTTGGCAGAGGTGGCACTAACAATAGCTGCCGACCAACTGCATGAGGGCAACGTAGAGCATAGAGCGTAAGACGTAGGACATAGTGAGGACAAACTCCTCGCATAGAACGTTTAGAACGTTGTAAAGAGAGCATTGTTCACTGTTCTCTCTGTTCTCTGTTCTTTTTCTACTCTTTTTAGTACATCTTATATATTACTAGAGTGGAGAATTTGGTAAGCGTGCCTATCCTAAATATGTACTAATTTAGATGTCATGGGAGCGCTAGTGCTGTCAAGTGGAGCCTATGAAGTCATAGCAATTCCCTCTTTAGACTATTTTTCCCTAAGCTACCCTTTTTCCAAGATAGAATGTTCTAGACTACAACTGCTAGATGTGATTTTTGTGTTTTTGCCAAGTCATGTGTCATCATGTGTTTAGTCATGTGACCTGCCATGTCACAAAAAACAAGAAAATTTTGAAAAAATAACTATTTTGCAAATAGAACCTTTTGGGGCTTATCATCCTACCCCCTTTTTAAATTTTGACTGTCTCCAGTCAACCCATCAGACTTCTGAAATTCTTGATCTTCTGATTTCTATATGTGGCACAATTCTTTTTGCAAATCAGCGGCGAACTCCAATTTTAGAAACCATCACCTATATAGGCGCCCATGTTTATGGCCTTCAACTCCAGTTTTTCTTTTCCTGTTAATGCCTATTCTCCCTTGATATCCTGATCAGTTGAGGTATGCCTGATCTCATTCTTTCTGATCATCACGCCTCTAAGCTGACTTCTTGCTGTCACCCCAGATGGCTCCCAAGATCTCATTGCTCAATGTTTCCCCCGATGCTTGCCTTTTGGAATGCAAACACACTGCTCAAAAATTCATTGTTGCCGCTGATGCTGTTTTCCTCAAGGCTCAAGGTTTAGCAACGCTTGCGCCACTGCATGAGATGGTGTTTGGTCTTTTGGAAGGTTTGCTAGACGATTGGCGCCTATTGAACTTAACGACCATCAAGTGGCTGCACAAGGCTGAAGTGCGCCAGGCATGCGTTAATATCTGGAGTTTAAATAAGCAGGCGCCATAGGCTGCTGAGTTTGGGAAGACAGTGGTGAGTGCGTTTTTCTTTGTTTTTGGCACCAGCTCTTGCCGATAGTTGGCAGGTGTCATGGGAGCACGCAATTAACACTATAGAGCAGATAAAACTAATGCATTTTGAAAAGATGGTGATTGAGCTCGAGTCGTCCATGCCTACAGTGGTGCTGTGGCCTATCGTGAATCCAGCGCCTACACCTGTCTCTCCTACCTCGTCGATTCAACATGCACCTTTGGTTCCTTACATAGCCAATCCTTCCAGTCTGCCGATGTGCATGAGTTTTCCTTGTTTCTCTGCCTTAACGACTTTCCTTATTGTCAATTTTTAGCTTCTCTCAGAGTTATTGTTACAAGAGCAGGAAGAAGTTTGTGCTGCATAAGTGTTGCTCAACTGGTGCTTTTCATTCTTTTGATTTGTCTTTTTAGTTCGGGCACCTGGTCGTCGACACAGGAACATTCTTCCCAATGGTCGGTGCCTCAAAATAAAGGTAAAAGCAAAGCTCAAGTGATGGAAGATGACAATGACAACAAGGAGGCTACCCAAAAGCTTAGGAAGGAGCTGGAAGATTTTGTGGTGCCGACAACAGTGAGTTTCTCTGCATTTCCTGCGTTCTGCGCTTAGCCTTTTTCTTTAGTTTGATGATAAACTATTGGTGAGTTTACTGCTG
>JABAKA010024204.1:0-18459 GCA_018857285.1 Termitomyces sp. Mi166#008 | reverse complement strand
TGATGCATGGGAAGGAACTGTACAATACACAAAAGCCACAGCCAGCCACAGGGAAGGCCTAAAGGGGCAAATCTCTGGAAATGATCAAACTCCGGAAATTGCCAGACATTGTGGATCTGCTCAGTCAGGAACTTGTTTGGATTATTGACAGAGTAGGATTGAAGCTAGAGGGCTGAAAGTAGGACCAAAAGGAAGGGCTGAAAAAGGAGAATAAAGGAAAATTATAGCGAGGCAGAGAGGTGAAAGATGGAGAGAGATAGGTCCCCTGACAATGTCTGGTGCAAGTAGATCATTACCAAGTTCCTCAGCAGCAAACAGCAGATACTTGATATCCTCAATTGATGCTGTATTGGCAAGATCAGGTAAGTTGGGCCATTGATCATCTATTCTTGGTCCCTATTGATCAGCTGCCCCTGATCCCTGATGATTGGGACCCTCTAGTTCCTGATCTTGTACCTCAGGTACTGCAATCCCTCTTCACTGTGCTCATACACATTTGCCTGCCTCAATAGACTCCTGCACAGCTCTTTGTACTTGTGTCTGCAGAGCATTGTCTGGATCTGCTTTAGACTTCTTTTGTATATTCCTAGTTTTCACTCATCCACCCACCTCTCCCCTTTTTTCTGTAGAACATTCCTTACATGTTTGTATTTAGCCATAGCATTTCAAATACAAAAAATACATTTGAGCAGATCACAGAAAAAGTCTGAATTAATGAATTTACTAGTGAGCAAGCCACATTTGGTTACCTGATAAATCAGGCTTACATTAGGAATTTGAACTTGTTGTGATGGAACTAGTCTAATTTTACTACAAGTTCAATTTCCTGGGGTGAGAGATGAGGGAGCTCATCAGTGGTGAATGATGTCTTATCATGTGGAGTAAGTAGAATAACGGACCAGAACAGAAGATAGAATAAAGAAGAGGACTACTACTCTGCATAGTGACTGTCAGACTCAACATGAGGTGAGAGAGTGACTCTGTGCTCACTTGTACTGTGACAATGATATGTGAGAGTGCAAGAAGCAACACTAATAACATCTGAAACTTGTCAGCCCTACTGTAAGGGGATGGCTAACCATGGAATCCCAACCAAGAGGTGGGCCAAGCAAGGCCAAGACAGACAACAAGCGAACGATGAGCGAGCCACAAAGACAGGCCAGAGGTGAGCAAGGAGTAAGCGAGGACACAAGTGGGCGCCAATGACAGGAGGGGCGTCACTGGCAGCCTTACAGTTGGTTTAGTGGATAGGCCTGTGAAACACTGCTATTGCTAAGCCTGAGGATGTTCCATCCTACAGGCTTCCTTATATACTACATCTCTGGTACCTATTGACTAATGCTATATGACACATCAGCCCAAGGTATGTAAAGGAAAATGACTAACAATAATCAAAGATGAGTAATGGTCTGATTGATAACTCATAGAAGACGACTAATACTGGCAGAAGGGGATAAGGGAATGCTGAGTGGTCCAGATGACAGATAGAAGAATGCTGAGCATACAAACTAAGCCGAGCTAGGATAGACATGTTTCCATAAGGAACTAGCCCCCTTACACCTACTGCCCTTGGCACAGCCTCTGCCAAAACAATGGCACTATGCCATTGGTGGCCTAAAGTCAATTATGGGAATGTGCAGGAGTGCTAAAGTATGTGCCTGTTGCACAGAGGCCTTCAAAAATGCTCCCTACCCTCAGAATCCACCTTTATGTCAACCTCTGCTGCTGGATGGCAAGAGAGGATAAAACACAAAGAGATAGAAGGGGAAATAACATTGAGAGTAAGATACAGAAAGATGGGAAGGGAAAATAATGTTATAGCACAGCCTGGATCACCATAACTACAATCCACTTGAATGTATTTTTTGTATCTGAAACACTGCAGCTATAAGCGCTGTGTAGGTGAGAGGTGGAGAAGGTGGTGGTAAAAAGATGTAGCATAAGGATTGAGATAGTGTGAAGGGTTTTAGTGTCAAGGATAAGGACTTTAATTTTACTAGTCGAAGGGCTGCTTGAACACACAGATTATTGTGAATATATGTCTTCTAAGCACAGAATGATCATCTTTCTAAAGCCCTTATGATGTCCTCTGTCAGACTTAAAGCAGCATAGTAGGTTGCACAACCAGCTCAGACAGAGTGTCCACTAAAAGATTGATCCACAAATGAAAATAGTTTGGAATCAAACCAAGTTCAAGTAGGATGAGATCCATCTTTTTTGATGAACAAGGCTCAACAAGCTCCATGGAGGTGATTTCTTTGCACAACATACTCACAAACAAGGTGAATGGAATCTGCAATGTCTTGATGAGTGAAGAGAATGTCTGTTCCATAAAAAAAGGGATCTGCTTTGTGGTAAGGCAGATGGTAGCCAGCATAATCTGATGAAAAGTGAAGTGAGCAACATTTGATGACTTTCCTCCAATCAACTGTTGATTTAGACTTCTGAATGAGCTCATCTGACCTATGATAAGCATAGAAGCAACAAGACATAATTGTGACAAAGAGAAGATCATTGTTATCCTGAGGTTGTTGAGCTGCCTGTGTAAATTCAGACAGGTGAGATAATTGAAGAAAAAGCTTGTGACAAATGGAGTCTGCTCTTATCTTTTTTAAACTCTAAATTGTAGCTTGAACTAGAGGATGAGCTCTATTGTTGTCAAAATCAGGGTAGAATTTCTGAATAAAGTGCTGTAATCCAGTGAGATATTTAGGACTGGATGCAATATGATGAGATGTAAAAGCAATATAACAGGGTAGATTGATTGGGGTTGGATTCAGAGGCAGGTTGTGAGAAATGCAGAAATTTATATAATCTTGAGCTCCTGTAGAATAGCCTGAAGCTGTCAACTTCTCAATAGTGTTGGTTTGCACATGTGTTGTCCACTCATCAAGAAGGTGCAGTGGCATAGGTGGGTGAATTGATAAGCACAATGATCTATCCAAGACATTTAAAAGCACCCTCTCCATCATGCTGGTAGAAGATCTCAAGAAGGCTTAAATGTGCAGACATGGTCTGCAGGAAATTTTCTGTGATACTTGCTGAATAAAAAACAAGAGAGGAGATCAGCCTTGATGTTGTCCTTTTCAGCTATATGGCAAACTCAGAGGGTAATACCTGTCTGAAGGACAATGCCTGCTACAGCTTTAAGGATGGAGTTGTGCAGAGGCTCAACAGCACCCAAAGAGTTGAAGACAGCAATGGAGTCAAGACTATCAGTAAAGATTAGAAGTTGCTGAGGAGGATGATTGAAGAAAGCAACATGGTGTCATGGTGTATGACTGAAAGTATTGTGGTTAATTCAAAAAAAAAATGTTGATCTTTGGAGAAGTATTAGATGGTTTCAACTGGTACACCAGACCATTTCCAGCATATACAAAGGCTAAACTGAGTTTTAAAGCAGCATTAGTCTATAAGATCATATCAGCCAATTCATTATCCCAATGTGTTGTCTTGAGAAATTAAACACTGATTGATTTAGGAATGGTATCAATCAACCATTCCATGTCCAAAACAACTTCTCAGTTGAGGTGAATGCCAGCATGCATTGTTGATTTGCCTGCCATCTTGCGATACATTTTGGTAAGAGCAGGACAGCCCCAGAAAAGAACATTCAACAACCAGTTAATGTGACCAGCAAGGCATTGCCAAACTTGAAGTGGTGGGCAATGTGAAGGTGTGTTAATGAATTCTCGAATTTTTGATATGACATCTGCAATGGATTTGTCTGTGAGAGTTATAGTACCTGCATTTATGTCTACTCAAAATCCTATGATTTTGAGGTGTTCATCAAATTCTTGTTTCTTGTCTTTCCATGGGCAGCCAATTTCATCCCAAAGAATCAAGAGTTGGGTCTGCTGTTTTGGGCAAAGAGAACCTTTTGTATACAACTAGATTGAATGCAAAATCCCAGGAAAAAAAAAGTCATCCATGAAGATGTGAAGGTCTGTAATGTCAAGTTTCTTCCAACCAATCCAGCACATTAGTCCAGAAACAGCACACCAGCATCTTGGAGAAGCATGGTTGCCAAAGAGAAGATGATGCACAATATACCAGACTCCATCAATGTTCATGAATTGATGCAGTTGCCATATTGGGTGCGCTGGGAGATTTAGAAATGTGCTGGCTACATCAGACTTTCATGAAACAAGGGTTTTGTTCAAAAAGGAAACCTTCACATTATGAAGGGCTTGCCCAAACATTCTCATGTCATCATATTTGACTTCAGCATTGTCTTTTGGTATTCTGTCATTTAGACCAGAAGCGGAATGATCTGTAACCACCCTAGCCTTCCCTTTTTGCCAGACTACAAAAAGTGGTGATGATTTTGTACCTGAAGGGAGATCTTTATCACAAAAGGCTCAAATAGCCTTCGAGATCAGCTTCTTCAGTAGAGTAATTGACTAGTGGGTCCTCATCAGCATCAGACCAATTGCCCTTGTCAAAAGGCCAAAAACCCTCATGAAGACCTTTCATTACCGATTTAATAAAAGGCTGATTCAGATGATCCCACAGCAGGTTATCGAACTTATCTATGTTGAACAGTGTCTCCACCTTTATGAAACCATTCATACATTCTAGAACTGAGCAAATCACAGAGTCTTTGAGTACATGTTTGGGAGGTAAAGGGAGAGGTGGAGCAGTTTCAGTATCAAGAGCTGATGGTGAAAATGACTGTGAGTTATTGTTGTTGTCCCATATAAAGCCTTGGCTGAAATGAAGTTCATTTTGTGAAGCATTGACTGATCTTTTGATTCCATGAGGTTGTATAGATTGTGGACCTAGTGACCTAGCTTCTTGAGCCTTATGCATCAAGGCCAAAAGCTGTTCTGTATTGTTGGCGCCTGTGTTTGAGCTTTGACAAACAGTCTTCAACATCTCGCACTCTATGTCCACCCTAACATTCACTGCAGATGTTGTGGTGATGATTGCCGGGGCACAAATCCAAGTTACAGAAACCCAAATTCCAGTTCTGACAAATTGTTGCACCATGTTTGCGAGGCTGAGACGAAGAAGACACTACGTTTTGTACCAACTGAGGATGAAGTTGACACTGAGAACCTGAGCCAAGAAGGGAAAGTGAAGCTCATTTTGGTCATCCATTTTGAAAGGATTGCAAGCGTAACGATCATGAGTATCACGGTCAAATTGAATCGTGATTGAAGCACCATTAGGAATGGTTCAGCAAAAGTCCAAGATCCTTGTCCTGTATGAGGTGAGTTTGTTCTCCTGATGGGGGTAGAAAAGGATGACTGCTGCCATCCAAGCATCAAATATGCAGGTTCAATCCGAATCAGTCCTGACGGAGCGCTTTGATGTAGCGACATCTTTTCTGACCAGAGTAAAGCCTCCAGCAAAATCCTTAGGCTCATCTTATAGTTTGTCAAAATCAACTAATTGATTGAGGATAATGAGTTTCTACATGGCATGAGAAATGGGATCTTCGATATGCTGCGACTGACCAAGAAGAATGAGGGAATCCGTGACTTTCTCTCGGGCATATTCACGACAAAATTCCCAAGTCTTAGAGATATAGGGACCAGCTGAAACTCTGCCTTGAAGGTTGGCGAGATGTGGCGCAACAGCAAGGACTGATTGAGGAATTCCAGACACGTTTTGAGAGGTGTTAGACTGTCCCAAGAGTTCGGCAAATTGCTCAAAAGAAAGTGCAGCTGCTGGTTCAGCATGATCGGCAACGTGGTCGAGTTTCGAACGTAAAATTGACCAAGCAGCTTCCTCAATGGCACGGCTGTGGTCTTCTGGTCTGGAATCTGAGATAGTGATGCTGCGCTCTTTCCTAAGAGCAGCGGCTTCTTCGTCTGTGAGGCCCTCTGGAGTGTGTTTCCATGCGAGGGTGAAGGAGATGACAAACGCTCTCCGAGTGATTTGGTTTTGGGAATAGGGGTTGGGGAACGGTCGCATTCTTCACGAGGTTTTGAGAGCAAAGACGTTCGAAGAGAAACAGATGCTTCATGACTCATGGGAGATGAACATGATGACGAGTGACGTGACAATGCACGTTGTCAAGAAGCGAGTTAAAATTGAGTGAAAACTAGGAATACACGAAAGAAGTATTAGGAATTTGGGCATGGCTAAAGCTGAAGGCTAGTCGAGCCTATTTTATGCATGGGAGCTCAAGGAACCCTTGGATGTCTCCTAGTGGCACATGTGACACTGCCAAACGCTCCAAATATGGCAGGTGTATGCAAGTTATAGTACAAGTGCCAATGTGTCTGGGCTACAGAAGCACATGCTTGAGTGGTGTCAACCTGAAGCCGGAACATCCCGAAGAGCGATGGCCGACGTCAGTGATTGGTTGGTCCGGGGTCCCATACTCATAGTTCGCGTAACTAGGCATGCTACAAGACAGCATCCTCCATCAAGTAATTCAGATTGGTTTCGATGATCGACCTCTCCTCGATCTTATTCCCATCGGAGTTATCAACCAAACCATTTCACCATTTTGGTTAGAGATCCGCATTCTTACTGCTCGAACATCGATTATCAACGTAGCATACACCTAACATAGAAGAGACAATGATCAGTTGGCATAAGCGCAATACACGATTGTGGTTATAGATACAGCAGCACGTACTACAAATTCAAGAAAGGAAAAACAAAGGATATGTCGAAAAGAATGAAAGCCAAGATCAGAATACCCAAAAAACCCGATACAACGAGAAGGCAAGAGCTAGGAGAAAAACACGAGTTGCGGCGACCTTGTAGAGGAACAGAAGAACGGTAATAAGCCATCCCACGCCGCGTACATAGGCCGCCCATGGTTGTTATCGGGGCGCCTGTCGGGATGCGCTGGGGTACTTGCCCCGACTGTCATCGTCTTGCTCTTGCTCAGCTTGAGCAGCAGGCTTCGTTGACGAAGACGAAGAAGCCTCCGAGGCGTGTATGGAGGCTGCTATCCCGGATAAAGACGTGTGTGCTGCAGAAGATCTACGACGGGTGATTATTGGCAGATCTTATAGACAGGTCA
This sequence comes from Termitomyces sp. Mi166#008, assembly GCA_018857285.1. Lineage (NCBI taxonomy): Eukaryota > Fungi > Basidiomycota > Agaricomycetes > Agaricales > Lyophyllaceae > Termitomyces > Termitomyces sp. Mi166#008. The sequence continues at coordinate 11,471 of JABAKA010024204.1, read as the reverse complement.
GCCACGAGCACAGGAAACCGTAAGAGCGGAGTGCTAACCTTTGATCTGCTCCTCAATACTGTTGGCGGAAGACGGAGATGAGGATGTACCTATAGCCGACGTCACAATGTCAGGTTCTCCTTCAGACTAGGAAAGGAGATACGAACCCAGTTGGCTCCAGTAAGGAGTCTGAGTTCTATCATGGTTCCGAGCCGTGGGCGATGTTGGGGAAATTGGTACACCATGCCCTAAGCCGGAAGGACTCGTAGAATGACCTGGCGGGTTAGTAGACACAGCTATAGGTGGAGGAGTCCGCGCGTTAGGCACTACCACCTGCCGGCTAGGCGAGGGCGTAGACCGGCCGGGCGGCACATGGAGACGATCCGCGACATTCTGAGCTTGCGCCGCCTGCGCATTCGACATGTTCTTGATCGCCTCTGATGGCCTATGGTCAGCCCACATCTGCAGAGCTTTGAGAGAACCCCATTCAATGATCTTGCTGTTCAGCCAGATGAGTGAGACGGGCTTGGTAAGGAAATCATTGCACCCGGCTGCGAGTGCTGCTACTCGATCACTCTGGAGAGATGAAGCGGTGAGAGCAACAATGATGACGGAGGAACGGTATGGTGAAGCGGAGTATTTATTCTCGGTTGAAGAGTCGGATGGTGTTGGATTGTCGTCGAAGGGTGTTCCGGCAGGGTACGCAACAGCAGCGTTGACTTGTTCCAGTCGTCGGATCTCCTTTGTTGCCTGTATTCCATCCATAATCGGCATCTGGATATCCATCTACACACGTCGTTCATATTCATGTCAATATCACCAAGTCGAAGATACGCACAAGGATAAGATGAAAATCCCCAGTCCGAAACTTTGTCACCGCATCCTGTCCATTATTGGCCAAATCATACTTGATCTTCTTCTTCTTCATGAACGTCGAAAGAATAGTCTGATTAATGGGGTTATCTATATTTCATGAGCCTCGGGATCTTCACAGTGGAAGGAAGGAAGCAAAAAAAAAAACATACCATCGACAATCAAGACACTGATAGGCGGAACAATATTCCCATCTGCCGCAGCCGTAACCTTCCTATTCGCAGCAGCCAACGCCGTCGAAGCCGCCGACGAAGGCGAAGCACTCTCCTGCTGCGACAACCTTCTCGGTGTTCCCCTCTTCGCAACAGCCCCATTACCACCATCAGGCTGCGGCGACCCGGGAGGCGTCGCCTTATGTCCCTCCGCACCCGCACCCGCACCCGCACTCGCCGAAGGTCTCCGCACCGCCGACGTCGCTCCACCACTCCCGTTCTCATCCTCATGCGAAGTAGACGATCTTTGCGAAAACGTCCTGGACCCCGGCGTTGGTGTGCGTGAGTGTTTATGTGGTGCATGCGTATGTGTATCTGAGGAGCGCGTGGGAGATGTAGCCGCCATCGTGTGCAGTGCGGAAAAACTGATCGTCCCATTAGGTTCGTTGCTATGAACCGACAGCCTTGAGCTGCGCCGTTTCTGCTCCGGAACATTGAGTTGGCCTTTATCTCGCTCCATCGACTGAGCCGATGGGTTCCGAGGAGACTTGACGCGCGGGGAAAAGAATATACCGGCAGGCTGGCCGTCGGGGCTCTGGATCATCAGTCCAGACGACGGCGACGCGCCGAGCTTGGCTGCGGCTTCAGAGAAGTATTCGACGTTGTCAGATATGGATAGTGGAGATGGAGGCGGGAGGTGGCTAGCGTTGATCTCGGCGATGTCTTTTGTGGACTTCGACGAGCGGTCCGAGTTGGTTCTTGATCCAGACGGACGTGGTTTGGGTGAAGATCGAGGACTCTTAGGCTCGGCGCTGCCACTGTAGGTATGGAAGAATGAACCGTTCGTGTATACAATTGGGCTGGTGGGGGTGGTGGCGATAGGGGTAAAGAAGGGATCCACAACGGGCTTCGTGACCGCCGTGTATAATGCAGTCAGGAATCGGCGAGGTCCGGCGGGCTTTGGTATCACCATGACTTCGGGTAGTGGGATGCTTGAAGCCGTGTGGTAACTCGTTATAGACTGGATTACGTCCTTGATGAGTTTGTAGTTGCCGATGCTGGTAAAATGTACAAGGACTGGAGAGCTTGAGATCGGCGGGGGGGCAATGGCACGGTTGACCTGAGGCGATGATCGGGTTCTATGGTGAGAGGCTAGTGAAGGTCTCTTGCGAAGAGTGAGGTTGAGGGGGTAGGGTTTATCAGCGCGCAGAGCATGCAACCGCTGCTTCAAGACTTCGATATCATCGTCGATAAAGATGAATGAGGGCTGATCCTTCGATGAAGTTGGTGACGTTGGACTGTCAGACTTGCCATAGGTTCTAGGGAGTCCCGAAGGAGGGAGAACATGAGGTGTCGGTGATGGTGGACAATTGGGTAAACCGTCAACCTCGCCGTCTGGCGAGACGTGTGCAATCTCCATGCCCCATGCAGTGAGATAGCTTGTGAGATGCTGCGCGAAAGAACCTTTCGCATTTGCGTAGAGGGTCACTCTCTTCCCCTTCAGACCTTCCGCGAACATAATGAGCTGGTCTACGGAAGGTTCTCCAGAGGTGGGTTCGTCGTCATGCTGGCCAGCGGCAGGGGTATTCAAAACAGACAGCGACCCACGATCGAGTGCAAGAACGAAATCGCAAGTCCGGCCTTCTGTAAAGGATTTGGGAGGGGGTAGGTCAGGCGTCAGTGTTGCTCCTATCTGACGCAGTATTCGTCGTAATAGGAGGGTCGAGAAGCAGGGCTGGGGACGCGGAACAGTCGAGGTCACACAGAATTTGTGGGACATTCGAATTGTACACGAAAGCGGGTCTACGGATTCTGGAGGGAGTCTATCGTCGTCGGTGGAAATGGCTCCAAAGAGAAGACCTAACTCGATCGTGTCGCCTGGTTGAGCCGTTGCGATGATTTGACGAACAACCTGTATAATCGTCACGTATACATCAAAAAGCAAGGGAGGTTGCAACGTACATGCGATAGAGCATAAGCTATTCCGCTTTCCGCCCCTTTGACGCACACGTGTCGCAATCCAGTATCATCCCCATGGTACAACACCAAATCTACCTCAGCCTTAGCCGCAACCCCGCTCAAAGAATCCCCGACGTTCTGGAGTAACTCTCCGATGTCGAAGTCTGACAATTGGGATTGGGACGGGGGACATACCCCGTCATCTTCAGCCGACTGGGGAGCCGAGCAAAGTCCGTTCATATTTGCCGACATGTAATTGAGGTTCTTTATCAAGGTGAGCATGGCCGACATGGCCGACATAGGCACCGACAACGAGCACGCAGAGAGCTGCTCCTTCGCAGGATCCAGGAGCTGTGGAGGGGATATCTGAAGCATAGTCTCCACCATGGTCTGCACCGAGTCCGCCAGTTCAGTCGAAAGCTCATTCAGTTGGTACAAATTCGACATGGAAGCGTGTTCATCCGTGTGAGTTGACGTATCAGATCTTCTAGGATTCCTGAGGTACCGAAGCTGCGACGGCAAAGGCATCGTCAACGCCCGCGAGAGCCGAGGCTGGCCCGATCGCGCCGTCCCAGACATTCGGACAACAGGAGGCGCCTTGGTTCGTCCACCCTCGTCTGGGTCGACGACCTCCTGTTCCTGCCGTTCGTCTCCTGAATCGCCATCGGACGACTCCGAGTCGGCCTCGGTGAAGTTTAGGGCAACACGTTCTGAGGCCGGCGGTGTTGATGCCGTACGAGTCGCCGGTGACCAGGAGAGACTGAACTTGTTGACGCAGTCAGAAGACACAGACTCCCCACCGTCAACTGAGGGTAGACGGACAGTAGGGAGCATTGGTGCTTCCATGGCCGGTGGACTGGCCAGGTGAAATCGCGGGCTAAATGAGACAGTTTCCTTCTACTTCAATCTGTGCTCAAGTATTCAAAGGATCTCTTACCTCGCCAGTAGTACTTGAACTGGAGTTAATGATAGAAACGATTAACGAGGAGCAAGGCAGTGAAGCCCTGCGATGAACCGTGGTTGAGCGCAAGGCTGTAACGGTGGACTTGAAATAATTCAGACTCGGTGACACCAACTCAAACAACACCAAATTCAATTCCTCTTGAATTTATTTACTTCTCGCAAATTCACAAAAATGTACATTGAAAAAACGAAACTAGACTTGCACGTATATGAGGGTACGTTGTGACAAAACCTCTTTCATACGCCATAGCAAAAGTGCCGAAGCATTTTTTCACTTCACAATCACAGAGTCTTACTTGGCACCTTTTTTGGCGCTTACACCTAATAACTCAATTCAACATCACCCTAAAAAAAGAGGGCATAGACATGATCAACCAAACCGAAAACAGACAAATCAGCCCAAAACTTACTTCCGCAACCAAATCCATATCATGATAGCTAACACGTTTGCCGGCAGCAGCCCTCGGATCCTCCTTCGCATCAGGCGGTGGCGGTGGTGGTGGCCCACTGTGCCCACTTCCATTCCTCCCACGCCTCGCACCACCCCGATCACCCGCTGCGTTCCCACTGACTAGCGCAGAATCCAGGGCCGCAGCCGAAGGTTTCGGCGGGAGACCCGCGCCAGCAGGAAGGGGCACACTGTCCGTGCCAGTGGCAGGCGCGTACCCGCCGAGTCGATCGCTCAGACGTCGTGCGGTGATCGACTCGTCTCGCCGGGACGGGGGAAGCCGCGGGTAACCACCAGGAGGACCATACGGAGCTGAAGGTCCGCTGCCGTAAGGATGAGGTTCCCAGAAATTGTTACTGTGATAAGACGGCGGATAACTGGATGGGTACGGTGCACCGCCGCCGTAGTACGGACCGTAATCGGAGCCATGATATGCAGGCGGAGCTTGCAGGCCGTACGCTTGAGGTGGAGGTACCTGGCTGCTGTTTCCTGTGACTTGGGGTGGATGTGTAAAGGGCTGTATGTGATGAGGGTCAAGCGCAAAATTATTAAAGTAAGGAATCTAAAAAACACCGATAGGTCAGAAGAGAAGTTTGTTGTATGGTTGTGAGGCATCGTACGTCATCAAGGTGCTTGACAAGTTCAGGGTGCTTGTTGGCAATGTGTTTCTCAACAAAAGACGTCGCTTTGAATAACTTTTGACATGTCTTGCAACGGAACTTGCCCTCATCTTCTTGCTTGATGTACGGTTCAACCGCCTTTGTCAATTCCCTTCATTCAAGAGATCAACAGATGGACGAGTATCAAACAAGAAAACTGTTTACTCACTCTTCATAACTCTTAGCAGAGTAGGCACGTGGATCAACCGTGTCTCGATTTATCAACAACGCTAATTTCGAGTCAAGCCAATCCAACCACCGATCATCTAACATAATATCAGCCACGCTGTGCAACACGCGCCGAGAAGGCAAAGACGAAAAGATGTGCAGACCATTTCTCTTCCAATCCCTATCTTTCTTCACATCCTTCTCTTTCTCTTTCTCCGCATCAATCCCCTCCATCGTCTCATCCTCCTTCTTCTCAGCCTTTTCCTTTTCCTTCTCGGCCTTCTCAGCTTCGGCCTTAATCTCCTCAAGCATCGCCTTCGACAAGGGCTTCCTCGTATGCTTCAAACACTTACGCTGCAATTCCTCAAGATGATCGGTTACAACGGCGCAATAATAGCAAGTATGGAACGCAGCCCGCAAATAGACAATGTACAGGTCCAACGAGATGACAACCTGTATACCCACGAATGATTAATGAACACATTCTTCTTGTTGACGAAGAAGGGAAAACAATGGGCCTGACCTTCTTATCCTCGTACGCCTTCTCGTCACTGTCATCTACCAGCCCCAAATCACGCATATCCGCCATGAGCTTCTCAATCCTCCTCTCAACCGCATCGGATCCACTCTCCTTAGGCTCCTGCTCCTCCTCCACGTCCTCAGCGTCGAACGCAGCCATCTTCGAATCTTCGTCCCCGTCCGCCTTGTTGGCTTCATCATCACCCTGAGCTGCAGACGAAGGCTTGAACTGTCGCAATGTCGTAGCGTGCTGCTCGAGAACAGCAGCGAGCGCTTTGGCACTAGCGAGATCTTTCCGGAGACGATCGGGCTTGCTAGCGACTTCGGGTGCGTAGCGGACGCGATTGATGAAGGGCCGTTGGTTGTGGCTGACATGAAGCTTGAAGCCCTCGATCTGATAAAAAGAATCAGATGATATTTAGTAAAACATTGTAGAGATTTACCTTCTTTTCAGACAGTTCGGAAAGGACTGTGGGCATATCAGCGTCATCGCGGAACCTTAACCAACCAGCACGATAATAATTGCGCTTCTGTAACGGATCGCCAAGAGCGAGGTAAACAAAACCAGTTATTTTTCCACATGCCTGTTCAAGAAATATAAAAGTAAATCAATACACGTATAAGTGAGATAAACAAGAATGTCTCCTACCTCTTCGAGCTTGACGCGTCCGATATCCGGGGGAATAGTACGAATCATGACCTGATTACCTTCTGGAGGAACTGAAATCTCCTCGCCGCGATTAGAACGCTTATCTGCAGCAGTTTTGCCGCTCGCATCCGCTCTACTAGCATCATTATCTCCAGGCTCTTCATCCGCGTCGACGTTGAACTGTATATCATCGTCGACACCACCAGACTTCTCTTCTCCTTGACCATTAGCCTCAGTAATGTGTTCTCCGTTGACAATGGTCTCTTTGACGGGAGAAGACGGTTCCAACTCAGGCTCATTCAAAACTGGGTCAAATTTTCCTGACTCGAGATCAAGGAGGAAGGTGTCGAGTCTACCCTTCCACCCCTCCTTCCTCACCCGCATACGCAAGTTTTGCATCTCTGGCGATGGATCATACTTTTCCGCGAACCAGGGCGACTTCCTATGATGGTCAAACATAGTTTGTAGCTACAACACGGGTCAGGACAGGAAAGTACGTATACAATGTTCGTGCTAACCTGTGTCGCCGCAAAATCTTTTTTGTATGCTTCCCACTTACTTTTGATCCCATTACGAGGCTTGGAACCATCGCCTGCTTCTTGCTCGGCTGCCTTGTCAGCGTTGTCCTCCTCAATGGCCTGCTGAGGGTAAAAGTACCGGAACCACTCTGCGTATTGCTTCAAAGAGGCAGGATAGTCGAAGGTATGCGGGTCCGGAGGAGGACGACGTCCAGATGGGTAAGCCGAAGAATGGCCACGTCGAGGGGGCGATGGATAGCCATAGCCTCGAGAATGAGCGTCTAAACAGGGAAATCAGCCAGAACGAAAAGGAAAGAAGAGTAAATAGAGGCAAACCGAAATCATCATTATAACGCGGGCGAGGGTCGTACCGGTCTCTGTCATAGGGTGACATGGACCGTCGCCTCTTTCGACCAGCTGTTCAGCGTTTTTTTTAGACATAATATCGATGAGATAGAAATATATAACGTACTCTCGTCGGACGGAGGGCTGCGGCTCCGGCGACGACCATAGTCGTATCCAGACCTGTCGTAACTTCCCCAACCGCGGTCCCTGTCATAAGCATCATACTCCCCTCTATACATGTCCTGCACTGGCTCTCCGTATGGAGGTCTAGAACGCGGAGAACGAGAATGAGAACGTGCAGGATATGCCCAGGACATGTTTAAGAAAGAAAGCTGAGGTAGAGAGAGAGAGAAGAAGACGGCCGATCAGAGCCTGTCTGAGTGAGGTCGAGCATAGTGAAGCACAGACCTCTTGGGATCACGACACAAAGCGTTGGACGTTGGCCGCAACGACGAGCTCAACTCTGCTCAATGGTGTTCGCGATCAACCCTGCCAACATGCTCGACTTTCTCACTCATTCTCGCTTTAGTCGCCGACTGAAGCTTGTAAACTCCGACGCATGGGCCCGTGCACCGGGGATGATCAATCTTGCACTCTCGTCACTCACCTTGCATGATGGTGCTGTGTAACGCCTTAAGCTTGAGACATTACAGAAATTTTTCAACATGTGTCTTGGAAACGCATGCCCTCTGGAAAGCCTCCAGGACTGCTGCGTGATATATACTCGTGGATTTAACCTGCTCTTTGGTCCTTGACTTAAGATCAATTCTGCTTGATGATAGAACGACTTCTTGCATATCGAGGACTCGTCCACTTCCAGGCACACATGTACAAGGAACGATTATTATCATCTGCTCATAATCATGTCTGGGGAATCAAGGCCCTGCATTGTCCTTTCATGCTCTGCAGTGTCCTCGTGCCCTGACTTCAGAAGAGAACTCATCTTTTGATCACAATACTGTCTGACAAGAATAGGATGGCCTCGACAAGTTGCGCATTCCTCGAATAGCCTCCGGCACATGCTTGAGAGAATGCCTCTGATTAGCTCTGATTATACCTTTTCCGAATTATAATGGTTCCAGAGGTTCAACAGCATCGTCATTGCGGTATTATTGAACAATCGATGTGCAGTAGCATCAGTACAGCCTCGAAGCAATGCGACCAAATCTCACCTTTGCGCTATGCCTCCTCTCCACTACCTCGTCCAAGTCCATGCGTTGCTACATATAATCTAGATACGCGCCCTATACCACCTGGTTGGAGCTCCCATCGTGATCGAAAGTGAGTCAATGGTTGACTCAAGCTCGAAATGAACGAAGAATGAAGATGCTGATCAATCACAGTGGATTTTGGTACTACGTGAACACCAGCACCATACCGCCCCAGATCATGTACAATTACCCTTCAGGCGAACATCCAGCGTTACCAGCTGCAGTGACGCCCTCCGGCTTCCCGACGCACAATGTCAACCCTCCAACATGAATGTCGAGGGCGCAACTCTATGCATCTGCGTCGTCCCCGAATATAAGGCCGCTGCTCCCGCCCCCAACGGGTATCATCTTCGTATCACCAACAAGAGCTGAGACATACCGCCTGACAACATTTTTTGTGAGCCCAATCATGCTTCTATCGAGAAATGAATGGTCGTACAGAAATGGTACGAGAAAGGATCCCCTTTAAGGAAACGTACGAGACTGTACAGTTCTCCCACACGATTCTGCAGAGGAGTGCCAGACAACATCGGTAGTTACCCTTAAGCTCGAACGCAGCTTTGGAGACCGTTCTTCGATGCTGTGAGCTTCGTCGAGCTAGATATAACTGTATGAGAAACACGTTTTGCTACAGGCGATCATACCACGATCCGATTCCATTGAATCTGATGGATGGGAGATTAAATGGAAGGGCAGGATCAGGTTGACGCTGAGTCGCCAAGCAAACACGGGCGAGGACAGCGAGCCCGTGGATATTGTGTGTGATTGCCGTATGCAAAGAAGGAATGTCTTGTGTAGAGGCGGATGTAGAGCCAGGCGAGCGGACGTTGTGGAGTAAATGAAGTTGTAACATTGAGATTGAAGTAGGGGAGGGTGTGACGGGTGTGCAAATTAGTGTGCAAGAGGACCGGGAGGAGCAGAGTAGGGAATTGTTCAGGCCTAGAGGTAGCTGAGTGGCCAGCATCTTCAGGAACATGTGAAAGGAAGATACCAAGATCAGCAAACTGAGAGGGAAGATAAGACTGATGAAGGGAGTTGTGGCAAAGACGATCGTTGATGTCGGTAAATATGTTTTGTGGGTACATCTTCGTACTTGAAGAGGCCCGAGAAGGGTTGTGAGCCATTGTCGAAGGGGACTTGGGGGCAGGAGTTTGGGGTCGGGTTGAAATGAAAGTCCAGGGAGCATCTGGCTCAACAGAGAGCAGAGTGAAACTTGATATATGCAGACCTCGTGAGTTGTTATCAATCCGGCGAGTCCAGGCTACAAGAGGTAATATAAGCCCACAACACAACGAAAGACACCTCAAAACATACTATCAAGCTCATATTCTCTCCAATCGCCTCTAGCTTCGAAAACACCATCCTCTACTCCACATTCACCTGCTGCGCAAACGCAAACTAAATCGTAAACTCCCAGACCTTCTGAACGAAAAACACTTCAGCCAACACATTCTCCAAATCAACCACATGCTATTCTGCGCCTCACCACGTTGGCCCACACACGCTGCCAGAATCAATTGTCTGCACTGACTATCCCAGTACCCGACATGCAGGAACGTCTTGCGGTCCATGACGTCGAGAGACGCATGCGCCCCAAGTATAAATGTTGCTTTACTATAGATCGGCCTTGCAAGCGTCAACGCTGGCTCCTGGAAATACTTGCGCACGCGCACACCGTGCTCGAAGAAGTTGCGGGACATTGTGCGGTCGACCGGTACGAAAATGCGGTTGTAGATAGAGCAGCAGATGTTGGAGGTGGAGTAGTCAAATGCGGGATTGATGAGAGTGCCACTCGGAGTTGTTCTGACGAGTTGGAAGTGGATTTGGGCTTCGGAGTAGTAGGTTTTGCAGGCTTTTGTAATCGCAGAGTCCTTAAAACTGTTAAGCATGCATTCAGAGAGAAATATGATTAGATCTCACCTCATAACTGGTGGAAACGGTCTGTAAACACGTCGTAACGTGCTGCATCCCCTGCTCCTCATCATCTTCAAACAGCACAAACGCAGTCCCATTATTTGCTCCTCCCTTTGGAGGAGCGGGTGAAGTGGGTTGGTCCGAGGGGGAAGTAGGCGGGCGTATGTCAGCTACGAAGAGAGGAAAGGAGGGGCCGAGGCTCAAGATGGTTCGGGCAACGGTGGGAGTAGGCATTATTGTGGTTGTAGAGATTGGCATGGTTCGAGGAAGAGGGACATCGCACGTACCCTCAGCCTTTGGATAGGTCATATCTTTTCTGGGTACTTGAGATTTTCGAGGACTTGCGGAGCATTGTGAACAAGAGCGACTAGAAAGTAGCGAAAGGAAGAGATTCAGTCGTTCCCGGCCAAGCAACGTCGTACGTAGTTCAGAGTCGAGTGGGTAGCCTAAAAAGCAGGGGTGACAAGAAATGAATGATAGCTTGCTATCTCGTGCGTCAGGTTTGAGGAGATTCGTTGGAAATCACAAAATGGTGGGCGATGACTGGATACAAAGGGACGAACAGGTCCTAATCCGGATAACGTCGTCACTGCGCGCTTTCAGTTTCATCGTTTTTCCAGGACAACACGAATAAAATTCATTCAAGGTCGACACTGAGCGCGAAAGCAGAAACTCCTCTTTCTGAAAAAGTAAAAAACTTGGATGTACTCAGGTCATGTTGTTGAATATGTCTCATTATACAGCATCAAATTGATATCACATTCATGTCCTTCCACAAAATTGGTTATATAGAATCTTGGCCCTCAAAACATCCCTAGGCAGAAGTATGAGCCTTGAGCCTCTCCATATCCTCTTGCATCTCCTTCATCTTCTGTGCCATTTCCTGAAACCAGATGTCAGGAATCATTGACAGACAACTTCAGGTCACATACCTTCAACATTTCTTCTGCTGCCTCTCTGCCTGCTCTCTCTGCCTAAAACCAGATGTCAGGAATCATTGACAGACAACTTCAGGTCACATACCTCCTCCCTCTTTGCTGCTGCCTGAAAACAAACGTTAGGACTTGTTGGCAAATGATATCAGGTCACATACCTTCAACATTTCTTCTGCTGC
>JABAKA010024203.1:0-18519 GCA_018857285.1 Termitomyces sp. Mi166#008 | reverse complement strand
GTGATTGTAAAGCAAAAGTAGCATGTGTTAAATGATGAACTTGGAGTAATGTGATGATCATATGGAGAATTCTAACAATGGTACCTGGCTTGCTCATCACTTGCCACCTCCTAAGGGGGCAGAGTGGTGGGTTGGTTGCTGGGGTTCCCATGGACAGCAATCCCCTTACAGCTGCTGCCTCTGTTCTACAGCAGCTAACTCGGTCAGGAGCCCTGCAAATCTGCCTGTCCAGGGTGTCTACCCACATACCAAAGTTGCATGAGCTGAGCCCATCATCCATATTCTTGCCACTGCTGCCTCATTCACCAAGTCCACCTATTTAGGCATGGTTGATTGGCAAGCTTGTCAGCTAGGTGAACACCTCTCACCTACAGAGCACCTTCACCACTGCCACTGGGTGAGTTGCCAACCTTGTTGGCAATAACAGTCAGCAAGATTGTCAGCAACAACTGTCAGCAAGAAGCATTGGCAACACCAACTTCAAAGAGAGTGGATTAGCACCTTAGAGGTTTCCACAGGCACATATACTTCTAACTCCAATTACCCTCCTCATCCAGCAATACTATTGAATAGTTTCTTTACAAACAAAGTAGCTTACTTAGCTAAAAACAATCTCTAAATCACCTACTTGTTAAATCTTTAGGAACCTGCCAGAACCTACCTTTTACATTTTTGTGCTTTGGAATAGTTATAAATTCTTTACAGGTAGCCTACAACCTACATACAATCTTCTATAGGTTGTTTGTGTCTTGGAAAGAGAGCTCATCTCTAGCACACATCTAGGCAACTGAGCACACTATCACTGGCAATGTCTAGCAACTTCTAAAGTTTAATCATTTTTAGAGATTTGCTCCTTTAGGCCTTCCTTGTGGCTGGCTGTGGCTTTTGTGTATTGTACAGTTCTTTCCCATGCATCAAAAGCCTCTGAAACATTGTTTCTGGCATAGGGAATCCTCAGACTTGTTCTCTTTGGATTTCCCTCTGCCAGGTTAGTAGTTAGACTAGTAGTCATTTGTACAACACTCAATATACTTTGGATTTCCCTCTGCCAACTGTGTGACTGAGCCACAGTCTCCAGAGGTTGCCCTTACAAGTGTAGGCCATCATAGAAGATGAGGCAGAGCTGAAGACCATCCAAATAATCAGCCTGCTCAGCTAGAACACAGAAGGAGTCAATATAATCATCTAGAAATTGCTTTTCTTAGCCATAATTTGCCAGGATTACAGAGGAAGAGTGCTGCAGTCTTGGCTGGGTCCAGGAGGAAGAACTCCACTTGGAAATTGATTTCAAAGGCTTCCCAATTGATGAAGCTATTCACTCCTCCAGGTTATCAGAAAACTCAAAGTGCATACATCAAGGCATGATCCAACTTCATGTAAGAAAGGACCCAGGCAATCTTTAAGGCATCAAAAGCAAAAGCTTTACTGTTCAGTTGGATGTATGTGATGCAAGACTGAAGGAAGTGTTCACCCACTGCTTGGTCTCTGTCATAAATGTCAGGGAGTGCTGAGCAAGGCATTTTTGTGTGTAAAGCTGCAGAGATGTCAAAGCAAGATGCAGTATTCATCTTTGGTAGTGTAGAGAGTGTGGGAGTAGTGACTGGAGTAGAAGGAAGATGCTCTAAGAGCATTCGAAGAGAGTGTGAGATGGTGTCTATAGTTTAGTGCAATCTGGCAAGTTCAGTCATGTGCAAGGTAAGAGAGGCTTGAATAGTCTGCGAGTCTCTAGAGCAAGCAGACAGTTTCAGGCATTGTCCTGGAGGCTAGAAGCATCTGAGGGATTGGCTGGAGCAGTTGGTTGGATCATGGAGACTGTGTAGGGGCTAAGAGTAGTCTGGTGGAGGAGAAATCAATAGAGGGCAAGGACTGAAGTTGGAGACTTGTTCTGCTGTAAGGATGACCTCCAGGGGCTGCAGCTCAGCCACACAGCTGGCAGAGGAAAATCCAAAGTATATTGAGTGTTGTACAGATGACTACCAGTCTAACTACTCACCTAGCAAAGGGAAATTCAAAGAGAACAAGTCTGAGAATTCCCTATGCCAGAGCAATGCTTCAGAAGCTTCTGATGCATTGAAAGGAACTGTACAATACACAAAAGCCACAGTCAGCCACAAGGAAAACCTAAAGGGGCAAATCTCTAAAAATGATCAAACTCTAGAAGTTGCTAGATGTTGTGAAAAGATGGTGTTTTAAAAAGAAAACCCCTTCTAGGTCTGCCAGGTTGGGAACTTGTTTGGATTATTGACAGAGTAGGATTGAAGCTAAAGGGCTAAAAGTAGGACAAAAAAGAGGGCTGAAGAAGAATAGAGGAAAATTATAGCAAGGCAGAGAGGTGAAAGGTGAAGAGAGATAGATTCCCTAACAGTGCTAGTCTATGGATGCCCTAGGCTGAAGAATGCTTACTTGAGGCTGGCAATGGATTTCACCTACCAGATTCATTGACAGACCTTGTTTGGATATATGCTAGTCTGGGCTCTGAATGCTGCCTGTGGAGGCAAACCTGTCATAAATCAACAATTGGCTCTTGTTTTAGCCTGACCCTGGCTCTATCACAAAGTAGTAGATGCCTACAATACACAGAATTCTGGTGCTTTATCCCAGCCTATCTCTAGATCAACATTCTCACTATGTTATGTATTTATCAATGAGCACCAGGCAGTAAACCCTTTGCATCTTGTTGCAAAACTGAATCCTTGTAAAGTTGAACATGCCTATACATATAGTATAGTCTATTTGAAATATCAGTTCAATTGACTCATGATGTTCATGGACATCTACCAGGAGGTAGATGACAAAAGGCACATTCACCTTGCCAAGTATGGGCCACTGCTTGCAGTACCTGAATGAAATAAGTGGCAACAAGTCACTGAAGATGACAGGTTTCATCTGTTGTTTAAACACTAAAAGGAGATTGCAAAAAGGCCAGATCCTGAGGCAAAAGGCCTCTATTACTACATTGAGCAGGATCCAAAACTGCATGAACCTCTAGATGAGGTGAGCCAGCCACAGGCCACTTCCACCATTGATGTCAGGGGACTGGTCTCCAGACTGTCCATCTCTAGCTCAGCTTAGCTCTGGATCTTCAGCATTGCCTTCTCAGGCACTCTAGCTGTCTCCCAGGCTGCCCAGCCTTATCCTGACACCTCCCATCAACGTCTTCTCCACCATTTGGGTCAGCTGGCGTCATGGCCATCCTACATCACTAGCACAGCCTCTGCTAAGCCCTGGTTGGTAAGTCTGGCTCATGTCAGCACTCTCAACATCGGCATGCTCAGTAAGCCTAGCACATCAGCTGATAGTTGACAATTATGCATTACTAATACATACCAGCCTGCTTAGCCAATAGCTCATAGTCAGCAGCTTCTGCTTAGCATATAGAGATTAGTCATAGCACTAGCCAATGTAATATATAGGATGGACTGGGGCATAGTACATCTCCAGTCCTGTCAATAGCAGTGTCTCTGGGTCTACACATTGACATGACTGTGAGTGCCTCCAGTGAGGGCCTCAGCTCCCACCTTGCCCTCATCTCCATGCCTCTCGTTCACTGCCCACCTCTTGCCCACTTGTGCTCTCATGCCTGGCTTGCTTGCTGCTTGCTGCCTCCTAAGAAGAAGGCAGAGTGGTGGGTTGGTTGTTAGGGTTTCCACAGATGGCTGATCCCCTCACAGGTTGACAGGACTACTATGCAACCCCCTCTCCTAGCTGGTCACACCAACCCTACCTCCTATGCCCTCTAACTGGATGGTCAACCCTGCCCTACCCCCCTGATGGCTTACTCTATGCACTCCTTTCACATATCCCCTTGTTTAACAACTCGCTCCTCACCTATACCTGCTGCTTGTGCACCCTCAGCTGCTTGCCTCTCACGCCTGCTTGATGCCTGTCCGATTCAGGACTGGATCCCTTCATGATGGCCCCTCTCTAGGTGTGGACTACACCATGCCCTGCCATTGGTTCTCAACACATCCACCAACTTGTTGCCAACCACTTTGGTCTCTTGCTTGCTGCCTGCCCCTTGCCCAACTTGCTCGTCGCTCACTGCTTGCTTGCCACCAGAGCTGGCCTCTGGCTTTAGTCAGAAAGTCATCAGCCAAAACCCCTACTGCAGCCACCTCTCAGCTTGACATATACTGCATTCTACAACTATGATATCACATTAAAACACAACCCCCACACTTGTTATTCAATGCTCTCTCTACTCATCCACCTGCACTGTCTATCAAGGTGATGGACCTTGAGGAGGGGGGTGATGTCAGAGGACTGGTCTCTGGTGATAGCGTGCTTAATTGCCTAGATGCGTGCTAGAAAGAGAGATCTATGTGAGCTCTTGTTCCAAGACACAAACAACCTATTACAGAAAAGATCTTGCCGACTGTTGTTGCTAACCATTGTTAGCAATGCTTCTTGCTGACAGTTCTTAACAATGGACTTAGCAACTGTTGTTGCTGACGAGCTTGGCAATAGTTGTTGCCAACAAGCTTGGTGATAGTTGCTGCCATCAATTTTGCCAACTGTTGTGCAACTTGAATAAGAGGGAGGGTACCCTGGATAAGGCAGCAGTGGTGGTGGCAGTGGCAGCAGCTTTGCACAGCTGGTGGTATGCAGGTAGACACTTCTTGGACAGGACTTGCAGGGGTGGCTGAGGCAGTAGTGGCAGAGGAAGTGGCAGACTGGTAGCACTGCTCTGTACTCTTTAAACTGCCTCAAAAGGCATGTAAAATTGCTGCAAAGACAACATAGTTGCTTAACAACAGTCACCAAGCATGTAGTTTGCCTCAAAAAAGGTGACGTAGACTTAAAAGTATAGAGACTTGGCAGAAGTGGTGCTAATGATAGCTGTCAACTAACTGTGTGAGGGCGACGTAGAACATAGAGCATAAGATGTAGGACCATAGTGAGGGTGAATTCCTCATATAGAACATTGTTTTTATTTTTCTACTTTTTGTACATCTTATATACTACTAGGGCAGAGTAATTGGTAAGCTCTCCTCTTCTCCTACTATCCTAAATATATACTAATTCTGAGGTCATGGGAACATTAATACTGTCAAGTGGAGCCTATAAAGTCATAGAAAACCTCTTTTTAGGCAGTTTTTTCCTATGCTACTCTTTTTCCAAGACAGAATGTTCTAGACTACAACTACTGAATGTGATTTTTGTGTTTTTGACAAGTCATGTGTCATCATGTGTTGAGTCACATGACCCATTGCATCACAAAAAAAAAAAAAACAAGAAAATTTTGAAGAAAAATTAACTATTTGCAAATAGAACCTTTTGGGGCTTATCATTCTACTCCCTTTTTAAATTTTGACTGTCCCCATCAACCCATCAGGCTTCTGGAATTCTTGATCTTCTGATTTTCATATGTGGCACAATTCT
This sequence comes from Termitomyces sp. Mi166#008, assembly GCA_018857285.1. Lineage (NCBI taxonomy): Eukaryota > Fungi > Basidiomycota > Agaricomycetes > Agaricales > Lyophyllaceae > Termitomyces > Termitomyces sp. Mi166#008. The sequence continues at coordinate 13,137 of JABAKA010024203.1, read as the reverse complement.
TTTTGTAAATCAGTGGTAAACTCCATTTTTAAAAACCATTGCCTATATAGGCACCCATCTTTATGGCCTTCGACTCCAGTTTTCTTTCCTGCTAAACACCTATACTTCCTTATTATCTCGATCAATTGAGGTATGCCTGATTTCCTTCTTTCTGATCATTACGCTTCTGGCTGACTTTTTGCTATCACAGATGGCTTCCAAGATCTTGTTACTCAAGGTTTCTGCTGATGCTAGCCTTCTGGAATGTGAACGCGCTGCTCAAGAGTTTATTGTTGCTGCTAATGCTGTTTTCTTCAAGGCTCAAGGTTTGGCAATGCTTACGCCATTTCACAAAATGGTGTTTGGCCTTTTGGAGGGGTTACTGGATGATTGGCGCTTATTGAATTTAGATTCCATTGAGTGGCAGCGCAAGGCTAAAGTGCACCAAGCATGCATTAACTTGTGAAGTTTGAATAAACAGGCATCATGGTGTGCTGAGTTTGGAAAGACGGTGGTAAGTGCATTTTTCTTCATTCTTGGCACCAGCTCTTGCTGATGGTCAGCAGGTGTCTTGAGAGCATACAATCAGTACTATTGAGCAAATAAGACTAATGCATTTTGAAAAGATGGTGATCAAGCTTGAGCTGACTGTGCTTATTGTGGAGCCAAAGACTGTTGTGAATTTGGCACCAACACTTGTTTCTGCAACTTCATCAATTCAATGCACACCCTCCATTCCATATATAGCTAATCCTTCTAGTTCACTCATGCACATGAGTTTTTTCTCGTTTTCTCATTTACTCTGGCAACTATTCCTCATTATCAATTTTTTAGCTTCATTTAGAGTTGTTGCTTCAAGAGCAGGAGGAAGTTTGTGCCACATAAGTTGTGCTAATTGGTGCTTTTTTATTTTTTTAGTTTATCTTCTTAATTTTAGTGCCTTGTCGCCGACACAAGAATCTTTCTGATGATCAGCACCTCACAACAAGAGTAAGGGCAAAGCAAAGGCGACAGAAGATGACAAAGACAAGGAGGATGAGGCCACTCGAAAATTGAGGAAGGAGCTGAAAGATTTCATGGTACTGACCAAAGTAAGTTTCTTTGCATTTCTTGAGTTCTGCGCTTAGTCTTTTTACTAGTTTGATGATAAACTATTGGCGAGTTTACTGCCACCGCTGTCAGAATATTATGAGGGGGATATAGAGTTACCGTGAGGTGCAAAGATTTTGGGTGGGAAAAAGGGTGACATAATATTAGTGTTGCTAGCAACGCATGTACTAGTATTGGAGAAGAATAGTGCCGTGCATAGTTATCTCTTTTCTTGTGTTAGTGCTTTACTAACTTTTAGTTTTAGTGTGATCGTTGCATTGCTGACAATTTGGCTGAATAATGTTGGTACCCGACTAGCAAATGTTTTTGCTAGCACTGTTGTTGCAAATTCAAAGGCTGTTTGTGAAATGGCATAGGTGTTAGAATGCAAAAGAAACATCCTCCTTTGGCAGCATCCATCATAGCCAAGCATGTTAAACTGGTGCAGGCAGCAAAGGCTTTTCTCGAGCAGCAGAGTAAATCACCTCAGTTTTTCATTTTGGAGGGTTATAAGGGAAAGGGGAAGGCTAAGGCTTTGTTGAGTGATTCTGAACAAATGGGCACTAAAAGAACTTTCAAATTGATAGAGTTGGTGGATAGCGACAGCGATGAGGAAGAGGAGAAAAGAGTTCATGTGATAAAGAAAATCAAATGCAAGCATGTTGAAGAGCTGACAGGCACCAGAAAAAGGAAGGAGATTATAGAATTGGAGGATGAGGAAGTTGAGATAGTGGCACCTAAAACACCTGCAGTGGGACTTTCATGCCTGACTTCAAAACCTATGGTCCTAGTTCTTAGTGCACCCAAACCTATTCCCAAGCTAATTGTTGCGCTAGCTTTTTCTGTAGCTGGTCCCTCTACTGCATCCATAGTTCCAAGCTCTGCATCTAAGCCTGCTACTGCTGCTACCTTATCCAAACCTGTGCCTGTGAAATTTGCCAGGCTTGCTATAAAGGGAGGTTTTGTTTTTGAAGACCCTTTTATAGTAAGGCAATTTAAATTGACAGATACAGAAGAGAGCAGTGCGCTACTCATTAACTAAGCAACAGAAGTTGCTTTGACTTAAGAAACACTGTGTGATGAAGAATTTAGTAACAAAGACAAAGACAAGGACGATAATGATGATGAAGATGGCAAAAATGGTAATGATGATAGCGACAATGATGATGCCGCTATGGACGTTGATAGTGCTAAGCATCTTGAAGAGACATGGCCAATGGTGCCAACAAAAGCAATGGTAACTGAAGTCGAAGTGCCAGTGCCAGTGCCAGTGAGTCTTTCGTACTTTGTTTAACTTTCTTTTCAACTGATTCTCCTAGCTGACAAAACTGAATCAGATGTCCTTTTTGAAATTGTACTGTACTGATAAACACGTTCCTTTCTTGCTGTCGGATCTTCAAGTCCTGATCCAATTTGAACAAAACCAATCTAATGTTGAACAATGGCAAAACTGTGTGTGTGGCCATTATGAAGTGATGCCTGAAATGTTAGAAGATGCTAAGCGGTGTTTTGAGTTGGTTCATCAGGAATTGCAGTGGGTTACGTGTCAATACAATACCATGGCGCTGTACCTTTGCGACTGTGATGCAGTAATGAGTTGGCATGAAATAAATAACATGGAACTTGGAGATTTTTTAGATATCAAAGACCTTCCTGTCATTGGTGGCTTTCCTGTCGTTTATCCTCACTAATTGCCCTATTCATTGGCTTTGTGCTATATACTGTATTTTTAGCTTTGTACTGTAACTACTGCTTTGTTGTTATTTTTCTTGATGAATTTTTTTGTGAATCTTTTAAAAAACTTTGTAAGAGTATAAATGCTGTCAGCAATGTGAAATAGTGAAAACTTAGCTTTGAAGTGTTAACACTCAGTAGATCATCATAGCGCTAAGCTTCAACAACTGTGCTATACAAAAACACTGCGACTTTTAAACAATATTTACACTAGTCAGAATGAAACGTTGGTGCTATTTTTGTTAATGCTGTCAACAAGAAACTTTTTATATTATACTGTTTTTATTTTTTTTATTCTTTTTAATCTTTTCAACTTTTTTTTAAACTTTTTATTCTTTCTTTATTTTTCAGTCAGCTTCTTGTTCAGCAAAGTCTTCATCGTCTAGGAGTTTGGTTTTCTCCATTTCTCATAGGCAATTGGTATCAATATCAAGAAAATCATTGAGTATTGAAATGTACTCTCGAGAGAGATAGGGTAGTAATCTAAAAGCAGCTACAGGCCGATGTAGCACTGCACCATTCGCAAATAGAACCTTCTGGGGCTTATCAACATCTCTCCTATCATTGATGCTCACTTGTGTCCTTGCTCACTTCTTGCCAGCCTTTATAGCTCACTTATTATCTGCTTATCATCTGTTTAGGCCTTGCTTGGCCCACTTCTTAGTTGAAATTCCATGATTAGCTGTTCTCTTACAGATTGTTAAGCCTCCTATGCCACCTGTCTATCTAGTACGCAGCATCCACCTTATTTTCTACCATGTCAACATCTTTTAATCATGACTCTTGATCTTCCTCTATCTTTCTGATGAGTACTCCTACGGCTGCTTCCCCATCTCACACCTTCAGTCTGGCACTAGGCACCCCACCCATCTTGGACAGTGGACTCTTGATTATGCTACTTGGAACTGTTAACTTTTGATCATGCTTTTCTCAAATGAAACTAATGATCATCAAAATGTTAGCACAACTCTCAGCTCTTAAGCATAGTAAATAGATCATTGCTGCCTCTGCCTGAACTGCTCCTAAGCATAGTAGTGCTTCAGCTTTGACATCTACCATCCCTCCCTCCTTATCAAAAAAAACCTACCATACCCACTTTTTATATTCTCTGACATATAATACAATCTATGTTTAACACTTCTCTGGCCATCTCTCTTGTTCAGGATCTTTTCCTTATCAGTGGTCAAGCTCACTGCTATAAATGCACACTCGAGGTTCCTGACTTTTTTATATCATACATGGTCAAGCATTAGAGGCAGAGCCTTAAACAAGCTTACAACTTATCTGGCTCTTAGTTGGCCATCTTTATAGTTAGTTCAACTAGTGATAAAGGGCACTGATTTATCACTATTAGAGGCACCGATCAGCAGATTAGTAAAGCCCTTGTGATTATTGAAAAGCACATCGCAAAGCATTGAGTGCACACACTATGGAAGCAGAAGACTAGCAATGCTGCATTAGAAGTTGCTCCTCTAGCTTTGTCTCCTTTCAACTTAGATTCTGTATTATCCATCTCTAAATTCTCTATCCAGCAAACCTCACCCTCTCTCACTCCTACTCTGTTACATTCTGCTGCTACCTCTGCTACTCAGGCTCTGCCAACACTTTTTCTAGCAGAAAGTTCAATAGTGACTGGACCACCCACATCTGTCATACCCTCACCAGTTGCTGGCTCTCCAATAGATACCACATTGCTCATGGCTCTCTCTACTCTGACACTTGACATATTAAGAACTCCTATTATATATGCTTTTAGATACTACTCTGGAGGCAACACAGTATCATGCAGCTTTAACACAGCTCAACACTCTTGACTTTTTAGAGTTTGTCATTAACACTGTTCATCAAGGCGATGTACCTTGAAGAAAAGATAATGTAAAGGGACTAGTTCTTTATGAGGACATGTTCAATCTAGCTCAGCTTAGTTCAGTATGCTCAGTATTCTTCTATCTATCATCTGGACCACTTAGTATTCCCTTATTCTCTTCTGCTAATATTAGTCATCTTCTATAAGTCATTGATCAGACTGTTACTCATTTTTGATTATTGTTAGTCATTTTCCTTTACATACTTTAGGCCAATGTATCATATAGTATAAGTTATAAATACTAGAAATATAGTATATAAAGAAGCCTGCAGAATGGAACATTCTCAGCCTTAATAATAGCAGTGTGTTTCAGGCCTATCCAATAAACTGACTGTAAAGCTGCCAGTGATGTCTCTTCTATCATTGGTGCCCACTTGTGTCCTTGCTTACTCCTTGCTCACCTCTTGCTTGCCTTCGTGGCTCACTTGTTGTCTGCTTGTTGTCTGTCTAGGCCTTACTTTGCCTACCTCTTAATTGAAATCTCATGGTTAGCTGTCTCCTTACAGGTAAGTGATAGAATTTATGCTACTATACTGTGTCCACTGCTAACAGCTGCAGAGATTCAGGCTAGTCAGAACACATCTTTGTAAAAGTGACCTCTAAGGGCTGTGGCTCAGTTACACAACTAGCAAAGGGAAATCCAAAGTATATTGAGTGTTGTACAGATGATTACCAGTCTAACTACTCACCTGGCAGAGAGAAATCTAAAGAAAACAAGTCTGAGAATTCCCTATACCAAGAGCAATGCTTCAGAGGCTTCTAATGCATGAAAAGAAACTGTACAATACACAAAAGCCACAGCCAGCCACAGAGAAGGCCTAAAGGAGCAAATCTCTGAAAATGATCAAACTTTAGAAATTGCCAGACATTGTTGATCTGCTAGGTTGGAAACTTATTTAGATTATTGACAGAGTAGAATTGAAACTAGAGGGCTAAAAGTAGGACCAAAAGAAAGGGCTGAAAAAAGAGAATAAAGGAAAATTATAGTGAGGCAGAGAGATGAAAGGTAAAGAGAGATAGGTCTCCTGACAATCTCAGCACTTAGCTCAAGGATTTGTAACAAACTCCCAGCCCAAACTCTTGTATAGCACAGTTTCTCATCATCTTCAGAACTTTGAAAATGTGTTCTCCAAGGCATCATTTGACTCACTCTTTGAGCATAAGCAATAGAATCATGCAATTGAACTTATTCAAGATGCAGAACCTTCTAACTGTAAAGTATACTTTCTTGCTTCTCCAAAGCAAGATGAGCTAGATGTGTTCTTGCAAGAAAATCTCAACTCTGAACAAATACACCTTTCAAAGTCTTCAATGGCTTCTTCAGTCTTCTTTAAGAAGAAGGATAGATCTTTTTATCTAGTGCAGAACTACCATGTTTTAAATGTGATGATGGTGAAGAATTGCTACTTTCTTCCACTCATCTTTGAACTAGTCAACAACTTTCAAGATGCATGCTACTTTATTAAATTGAACATCTGCTGAGGCTACAACAATGTGCACATCAAAGAAAGAAACAAGTGGAAGGCTGCATTTCAAACTAATCATGAACTCTTTGAACCTCTGATAATATTCTTTGACCTCATCACCTTTCAGACAATGATGAATGATATCTTCTATAATCTGATTGCAGAAAGCATGATCTATATCTATCTTGATAATATCTTCATTTATATCAAAATGCTAGAGAAGCATCAACAGATTATGTACATTGTTTTAGAATGCTTTTGCCAACACTAGCTCTACTTCAAGTCTAAAAAATGCAAGTTTGAGCAAACTAAGTTTAAGTATCTTGAGCTAATCATTTCGCATAGAATGGCAGAAATAGACCCTGTAAAAGTGATTGGTGTAGCAGAGTGGCCAGAGCTTAAAAATAAAAAGAAAGTACAGGCCTTTTTGAGCTTTACCAACTTCTACCAAAGATTCATCAAAGACTTCTCATACCATGCACATCCTCTTTTTGACTTTATAATTAAGAATGCTGCTTGATAATAAGAAGCATTGCAGCAAGCTACTTTTGATGCTCTAAAATAAGCTGTTATCTCTCAATTTGTCCTCCTATTCCTCAATAAAACGCTTCTTTCCATATTGAAGCTAATAGCTTAGACTTTGTCACTAGAGTAATGCTATCTCAGCAATTTAAGAAAGATAGCAAGTGGCATTCCATAGCCTTCTATTTAAAAAGCTTGAATGCAATGAAGCAGAATTATAAAATGTTAGAAATAGAAAAGTAACCACATTAGAAAATGTAGAGAAAATTGCCGAGGAAAACTGAGTTCATTTTGTTGCCACTCAAGAAAAGCTGTCCTTAGTAATGGATCCTGAAGGTAGACAGAATTTCTGTCAAGCAGCTTTGGGGGTTTCAAATACATTTTGAGCAAATCAGCAGAAATCAAACACAAGTTTAGGCACTGGAAAGCAAAGGTGGTATGCAAGAAAGTATTATCTGGGCTGGATCTTCTGTAGATTGAGTAGATTGCTTGACACAAATGGTGGTAGAAGATAAGTGACGAGACTATCACGAGTTGAATATCATATGATCACATATCAGACTAACTATATAATATTCATTTCTTGTTCAAGTATTCTGATCCAAGCATAACAAACATAAGGCAGTCAACTTCAAGAGCATGTTTAAATGTAGTAACTAACAATAATGGGTAAAAATATATATACACACAGTAAGCAATGAAGAAAAGAGAAAAAAGGATTGGGAGGAGAAAAGTTTATAAAAACATTCAGACAATCCAATCATACATAGATGTGGTGCACAATAAGAAAAATTGGGAATGAATTTTAAGTTTGCTATTTGTATGTATATAGATCAGAGTGGTGGTTCAAATTGTGGATTGGGAGAGGAGAGGAGAGAATGAAGGAAAATAACTTAAGGTGGGAGGATTACTGTAATCTGTGGTATGCATAAATAGAGTCATGCTAATTTTTGCAAAAAGTAGACAGGCCTTGGAATGTCTGCATGGGTGATATACGGACGATTAGCTTAAACACTCAAGCCAGGTGAAGAGGATGTCGTTTCTGCACCTCTGGCAGATCTTGTAAGGGGACTATTCCTTATGGGGATACATCCATTCTAGCTCGGCTTAGTTCAGCTGTTTAGCATACTTCTATCTGTCATCCGGACCGCTCAGCATTCCCTTATCTCCTTCTGTTTAGTATTAGTCGTCTTCTATGAGTCATCGATCAGACATCTTACTCATCTTTGATTATTGTTAGTCATTTTCCTTTACATACCGTGGGCTGATGTGTCATATAGTCTTAGTCAATAGCGCCTAGCGATGTAGTATATAAGGAAGCCTGCAGATGGAACATCTGCAGGCTTAGCAATAGCAGTGTTATACAGGCCTATCCACTTAACCGACTATAAGGCTTCCAATGACATCCTCCCTGTTGTCAGCGCCCACCCGTGTCCTTGCTTGCTCCTTGCTCACCTCTTGCCTGCCTTTGTGGCTCACTTGTCGTCCGCTTGTTGCTCATATAGGCCTTGCTCAGCTCACCTCTTGGCTGGAATACCACGGTTAGCCATCTCCTTACAGATCTGCCATTAAAAGTTGCAAATACTGATCTCATTGTTGTAAGGAAGATGGCAGAGGATGTCAGTGCATCAATGCTTTTTGCTCATGATTGCGTGAGTACATCTTATTTTAATGCAGCCTGATTCAACTATCTTCTAGTTCGTTATGGATGACTTTTGGCCAGGAAATATCATGGTTGGTCTAGACAATGAGAAAAAGCTGTGAAAGCTGCACATTTTAGACTGAGAACTTGTGAAATCTGGTTTGGACAGCTTTGCACTGAAGTCTATGTCATATGAAAATATGTACCTACCACAGAAAAATTTGCATCAACCATTCTAGACTCCTTCTTGCAAGCATATACTGATCCGATAACATCTGACATTTAGCTAGCATGCCATACTTTGACACACTGGAGGACTCATCTTGTTGTATGGACTCCACGTGTTCCTACCTGGGCTGACAATAAGGAAAAGGCATGCAGTGTCATTAAAGATGCTGCAGTGAATGCTTCTGAGACCCTCTCACGCTCGTTTGTGGGGCTGTTAGTCAGGAGTTGAAGGTCATTAATTAAGCCCCAAGCAACAATAAAATCATAGATTCTTAGAACAGCAACAGTTAGACAGTGAAGATGGGAAGGAGATGTGTGATGGTATATTTAGATGAATACAGTCGACTGTGGCACATCAGATGTGCATAAGTATCAGTCATGTGTAGTAGCACACAACAAGATGGCATCCAACTGCTTCATAGATCAAGTACAATATAGTCTGTTTTTTCTTTTTCTAGTCGTCTGTGAACATGATCTTCAGATTTTCAATGCTCGATCGGTTCCCTTGCCCCATGACCTGCTTCCACAGAATGCTTTTTTAACAATGGCCGTCTTGCACTTCTGAATCTGTAAAATGTGACTTTCAATAGTGTTAGTAACCTCCTCAATTCCTTCAGCTTACAGTCGATAATAAAGTAGATGATGGAATTTACAATGAGATGTGTCATGTAGACCATCTTTTTCTGACCAATTCTGTGATGATTGATCGCTGTTGGGTGGTCAGTTTTGTGTATAAGGCAGCTTCACCTGATGAGGGAGAGCTTACCTTGGTTTTCTATGGTGGCATTCCACCATCAATCCATTTGTATCAAACAGTTGTGTAAATTTGTATGCACAGAACAGGTTTAACTCATTATAAACACATGATTAGCAGTTGGAAGCTATAAACAAAAAGTCGTTCAAAGAAAGTGGCTAGAAACATAAATATTATAAACATTCAATCCTACACCCCCAGCCTTCAAACTAACAACAAGTATTTTTGGCTTCCTCGATGGAACTTTGAATTCTGCCACTGCAACGTTTTTCTTATTGATGTTCATAGACCCATCGAAGTGGTGATGGTCATATTTTTCATGATCTAATGCCACTTGGTTTCTGAGGAGAGCCTGTAGTTTAGTCACAGTTTGAAAGTCATTGCGTTGAAGTGTCACTTGAGACTCTGATGCTTGAGAATGAGAGATATCTGGATTCTTTTGCCGACACACTATTTCAATAAGCTCGCTCGTGTGCGAAAGTTTGAGAAAGGATAGAAGAGGTATAAATTATATAACTTTTATAGGCCCTTGCGAGCATGTTGGACAACGCAATTCCTCATGCCTTTCTTCATAAGTCACTAGATGAGTGAGAATACAATCCTTGCAGCTGATTAAAAATGTTCAACCAGAACTTAAATAAGATATTGTTGAGCTCACCGTTGATGCATGCATCCAGGAATAATCATAGGTGTCTCCATCACATCAAGACAAATTGGACATTCTTCTGCTTCTGTATCAGCTAGTTTTGCTAAGACTTGGCCAGTGCCAAGAATTTCGGAGCAGAGGAGACCTAGAATCGGACCGTCTGTGTTTTAGTTCGGGAGAACAAAAATCACAATGCCTGTGCTTAGGGAGGGGAGACCTCGAGTTTCTGTGTTTCAGCGACGAAGATTTAGAGTTGTCTCGTCCTTGCTGACGAGGAAGGCTGAATGAATAGCTATGGCGACGGTCATGAGGAGATGCATACCAATGCTGGTGAAGTAGTTGATCGCAAACCTGGTATTCTTGGGCACATTGATAGGGAACATGCTCTCACAGTGGCTTTTGATTTCTGGATCCCTGAACCGTTCTGCCAGTGCTTTCAATCCCATCCTCTCCAATCTCGTTCATCAGGATCTTGATGAAGATACAACTGCTAGAGGTCGTCTCGTCTTCATTGATTTTCACACATTCAAAGACAACTCATGAGATCAAGTCTGTAGAAAAGAGATCCTCGAAGAAGCACGCAATGTTGCGCAGATGGTTGATGTCATAACGATGAATCATGGTGTAATAGTTGCCGAAAGCAGTTTTGAAGCACTCGGTCCAAGCATGGTTGAGCTTGCTCAAATGTTCACCAATGAGCCTGTAAGCAAGATGTAGCGTGTCGAAGATGTGACGAGTCTCGTGGCCATGATGTGATCACATGTGGAAAGTGGAAATCGAAGATGATTCTGAAAAGTAAGATGAAAAGTTGATTCAAATCAGATTCTAAATGAGAATATATAAAATTCCTGTCAAAATTGGACAATCTATCTTAATTCTTAAAAAATCAGGGTAAAAGTCATTAAATCCTTTCTGTCCAGTGGCGCCCAGTATAATAATTGTATTTTTGACTAATTTCAATTTGTTATTTGCAATTAATACTTACAATTTATATAGCTTTATCATAAACATAATGCAATTAAACAATGCTGCTTCAATGTTAACAATCTTCAAAAAAATCTCTGTACAAACATTATAACTTTATAAAAGTACTATTACAACATGATAAAAAATATAAGTTTTTACTTTGATGAATTATTTTAAAATTTAATTAAATTTAAATTAAAACTCTTATATTTTTAATTAAACATATAAAAACTACATATAAATAAGTAATAGACTTTTTAAGTTCATTCAATATTGCTATACTTTTTTTTACTAGCATATGTTTCAAGTTTTATTATATCACTATTACAATGCTTGAATAAACAAATGATTAAAGTGCATAAATAAGTGATTTTAAAATAAAAAAAAAATGCATGCAAATATATAAAAAAAAAGCAATAATATAATATTAAAACTTTTTTTATTTATTAAATTACTCAAATAATAATATAAAATCAATTTTATTGATTTATAACAATATACTTTGTTAATCAATATAACTATTTAAGTATTTTGCTTATTTCAATTATTTGATTATTCTTTTATATGTTAATTTTTTTAATGTTAATTGATCTATACTTTTTTAAATCATTATTGATAAATAAATTGAACTAAATTTATTTTAAAACTTTTAATTAATTAAAGTTCTAATTTGAAATAGCATTCTTTAACATTTTTTAATTATATAAAGCCTTGCTTTTTTAAACTAATATGTCATTTATAAAAAAAAAATCAAAAAACTAAATTATTTATAAAATTGTTTTTTTTTTGAGCATTATGCATATGCTAACATATTTTTTAAAGATAGTGCTAAGAAACTATCTTTCATTAATTTTATCACTATTAGATTAACTTAAAAGATAGCAAGCTACTTTTCTTTGAAAAAATTTACAACATGTTTAAAATTAAATTTTATATATTTAAAAATTATATTAATAATATGCTAAAAAAAGGGTTTTATTAAGCTTTATACTTTTTATACTAATGCTTCAGTTTTTTTTGCTAAAAAAATAAACAGTTCATTGCTTTTTTATGTCAATTATTAAAGATTCAAGTTAAAAAAATTTAATACTTTTTTTTTTTACATTGAAGATTTAATTGATCAGCTTAAAAAAGTAACAGTCTATATCAAAATTAATCTCTAATTAAGCCACAACAATGTATGCATTATCTCAAAATATAAGTAAAAGATTGCTTTTAATGTGAACATGATTAGCATACTAGAACTCTACATTTAAAAGCAGCTCATTTCAGTTATCTTGCTGCTCATTGTAACACAAGCACAGATACTATTTCAGTTTTTGATTAACATGCTTTGTCTAGCTATTAGATTGAGAGTAATAAGCAGTGGAGATATGAAGCTCTATATTGAAAAAGTAGTAGAGCTCTTGAATACAATCTGTTATAAATTACAGTTCTTGATTAAAAATATAAGCATTAGACAGGCTATACAGCTTTTAAATGTTCTTTTCATCTGTTTCTGTGCTATGATTAACTTATCAAAATAATAAGTTTAACTTGTTCATGTTCTGTTCAAATTTATGATGCAGCAAAAAATCAAAGTTGGCCAGATACAAAGATCATCAAGCTTGACAGCAATTGAGCTTTGTTATTTAAAAGTACTGAAGATTCTTATAGTCAGTCTAAACTTTAAACTCATGCTGTATGCTCTCAAAGAAAAGCTATCATTCTTCAAAAGATCAAATAATTATGAGCATTTTCTTGTTATAGATTTTATATTAAGTAATGATTGGACAAGTCACATAACAGTTATAAAGCTCTGAATTTCTATACAAACTATTCAGTGCTTCAGCTTTTGCAGTAAGCCTCAGTAATAGTAGTGAAAATTATCTCAAGTCTAGTAAGCATATGCATAACTTTTTGGCTTCCTATATAGTTAAACTATGTATTCAATGACTAGAGCATCATATAGGATGCATTTTTAAAAAGTTCTAAGTTCATTTTCTTTCCTATGTTCAAAAACTCCAGGATAAACTTGTAACAAGTAATTATTGAGTATATTCTCCTACCTATTTAAATGAGGGGTTTTAACAAGAATGACCAAAAACATCTTTTCTCTGAATGGGTTATGCTCAGTTGTAGTGTTACTCTGCCTGTTGAAAAGGCTGCTTTTTTATTTATACATGTGCTGTGGTATCAGATTTCAAACCAGCCTGAAACCGCTGTTGAAATTCTGAAAGTTGAGCAGGAGATCTACACAAGCTT
>JABAKA010024202.1:0-18617 GCA_018857285.1 Termitomyces sp. Mi166#008 | reverse complement strand
GTAGGTGTGCCAATGGAAACCTTCAAGGTGCTAAATTTCTCCTCTCTGAAATTAGTCTTGGTGACAGTCTTGCTGACCAATGTTGCTGACCGCTATTGCCAATGCTTCTTGCCAACAGTTACTGGTGACAGTTATTGCTGATGAGCTTGGCAATAGTTATTGCCGACAATTGTTAGCGACTGACTTGGTGACTATTACTGCCAATGGGCTTGGTGACTGTTGTTGATTTTGCCAATTGTTGTGCAACTTGAATAGGAGGGAGGGGACCCTGAATAAGGCAGCAGTGGAAGAGGAGAGGCAGCGGCTTCGCGCAGCTGATGGTATGCAGGTAGACACTCCTTGAACAGGAATTGCAGGGGCAGCAGTGGCAGTAGTGGAAGAGGGAGTGGCAGACTGGTAGTGCTGCTCTGTACCCTCTTAAACTATGCCTCAAAAGGTGTGGTGCTCCATGTGCAGGTGCTTAGTGCTGGACTTTAAACTATGCCTCAAAAGGTGTGTAGATTTATTGCAAAAGCAACAGGCGCCAAGCACGTAGTTTGCCTTAGAAGAGGTAACATAGACTTAAAGCGTTACAGACTTGGCAGAGGTGGCACTAACTATAGCTGCCGACCAACTGCATGAGGGCAATGTAGAGCGTAGAGCATAAGATGTAGGACCGTAGTGAGGGTGAATCCCTCGTGTAGAATGTTGTTCTAGGAAGTTGTTGTATTGTTTTCTTTCTACTTTTTGTACATCTTATATACTACTAGAGCAGAGAAATTGATAAGCTCGCCTTTTCTCCTACTATCCTAAATATGTACTAATTCAGATGTCATGGGAGTGTTAATGCTGTCAAGTGGAGCCTATGAAGTCATAGCAAACCTCTTTCTAGACAGTTTTTCCCTATGCTACCCTTTTTACAAGACAGAATGTTCTAGACTACAGCTGCTGGATGTGATTTTTGTGTATTTGCCAAGTCATGTGTCATCACATGTTTAGTCACATGACCCATTGTGTCATGAAAAACAAGAAAAATTTTGAAAAAAATAACTATTTCGCAATTAGAACCCTTTGGGGCTTATCACCGCCCATTGGTTTTGGAGTAGTAGATGGTCAAGAAGTTTGACTTGATGTTCAGAGCCCAACACAGTGACTGCCAGAACTTGAAAACAAAAAGCGCACCTTAGTCAGAGATGATATCATTGGGCAAACTATGCTTGCTTAAAAAAGACATGGGTGATAAAAAGGCATGAAAATTCAGGTGCTGAGTTGGTGGTGTGACAGGGTACAAAGATGGCTTGCTTGGTGAGGTGGCAGACCACCACAAGGATGGCATCAAATCCATCAGACTTGGGAAGCTTGATAATGTGGTTTATTGAGATTGAAGACCAGGGTTGTTCTTCAATTAGGAGGGGCTTCAGCAATCCAAAGGGGCAGTGACATGGGACCTTGGCTTGTAAGCAAGCCTCACAGGAGTGCATGTACCAAGTGACATCCTTCTTCAAGCCAGGCCAGAAGTAGGTCCTCATAATGAGCTGGACAGTTTTTTGAATGCCAGGCTGTCCATGTAGCTTATGATCATGGTGTTGGTGCAAAACATTGAGTTGAAAGCATCTGTGGTTGGGCACATAGATCTGACCATCTCAGAGCAAGAGTTTGCCATTGGGAGAGAGGGTGAAAGTGGTGGGGGAGGAGGTGAAGTCATGCAGGGCAGCCACCAAGTCATTAGTCATAGTTCAGGAGTTGTTTGCCTTGAAGTATGCGTTGGAGAAAGCACTGTGGATTTGGTTGAGCAGTCCTTCCTTGTCAAGCAGCAGAATGGAGTTGAGATGCTCAGGAGGAATGATGACACATTTGTTAAAGGCGTTACAATCTGCTTTGAAAGATTTTTTCAAGTATATGTCTGATCTCTGAGTTAGTGTGTCAGGCTTAGCACCAAGGTGGCCTGGGCAGTAGTGGATGGCGAAGTTGTACTCAGAGAGAGTTTCAGACCATCACGCCTGGTGCTGACTGAGTTACTTTGTCATAGTGAAGTACTGGAGGTTGTTGTGATTGGAGTATACCTGAATGCAGTGTTGTGCACCCTCTAAGTATACTCACCATTGCTTAAATGCTTTGATGATCACTAACAGCTCTTTGTTATAGATGTCATAGTTGAGCTCTATGGTGATCATGGACCGGGTATAGAATGCCATGGGTTAAAGGTCCTTGCTATTGGGATCCATCTGTGAGATGATTCTGGCAATTGGATAGTCAGAGGCATTGCACTTGAGAATGATGGAGAGCAATGGGTCGTAAAATTGGAGCAGAGATGAATGCTTTCTTGAGAAGGTTGAAGACATTCTGACAGCCTGCATCCCAATCTCAAGGGGTATCCTTCCTAGTTAGGCAGGTCAGGTGCTTGGTGATGCCTGAATAGTTGTCAATGAACCACCAAGAGAAGTTGATGAAGCCCAGGAAGGATTAAAGTTCCTTGAGGTTCTGTGGTCAAAGCCAGTTGGTGATGGTCTCAACCTTGGCAGGATCTATGTGGACTTCATTCACAATAATGCCAAGGTATTCAGCTTCCTTGGTGTGGAAGGAGCATTTCTTTGATTTGGCATGCAGGTTATGTTGCCAGAGACACTCTAGTACTTGTTGTACATGTTCCCAATGTTCCTCAAGAGAATTGGAGTAGATCAGAATATCATCCAGATACACAATGACAAAGACATTGTTCATGTCATGGAAAATGTCATTCATAAAATACTGAAAGATGGCAGAGGAGTTGGTCATTCTGAAAGGCATCATAAGGTATTCAAAAAGTCCATAACAAGTGTAAAACACCATCTTCCATTTATGGCCTGGGGTGATATGAACATTGTTGTATCCTGACCAGAGATTGATCTTTGTATAGATCTTTGTGCTCCAAAGGTGATCAACTAGATCCCCAATGAGTGGTAGGGGGTACTGGTTCTTCTGAGTGACCTGGTTAAGGCCCCAGTAGTTGATGCAAAGTCACAGTGAACCATCCTTCTTTTTGGCAAAGAGGATGGGCACACTGGCAGAAGAGGCAGAGGGTCATATGAAGCCCTTTTTGAGCATATCATTGAGGTAATCCTTGAGCATGTGTAGTTCAACTTCTGACATGTTATAGATTTTCCAAAAGGTTAGCAATGTGCCTTTCTCTAGGTCAATCTTGTGGTTGTATGAATGGTGGGGGGGTAGTTCTTTAGTGCTTTCTTCAAAGAATATGTCAGCGTACTTGTAGTACTTGGGGGGGACAACTTTGTGGAGGATCTGATCTTTCAATTTTGTCTTGGAGGAAGGTACATTGGCATCAGCCTGTGAGTGCTCTTCAGGTAGGGAGGATGAGACATGGAGCTGGTAGGCTTGTGCACTCTCCCATATGATCTGAGCAAAGGGGGCTGCACTGATGATTCTAATATCAAGACCGTTGGAAAGCTCAGGTGGAGGTGGATTCTGAGCATTCCTAGTAGGTGTTGGTCTGGCTGCAGAGGATGGGGATTATGGTCAGTGGGGGCCTTTGTACCTGTTCCAAGAGACATTGGGTGGAAAGGAGTGAGGGGGAAAGGGAGAGTGAGAGCGAGGTTTCAGAGATGCGATATCTAGTGAAGGGTCAGAGATGGTGTAGGAAGGGGAATTGCATTGTTTTGAAGTTGTGCTGTGTTGTCTTCAGGCTAGGGCAATTGCTTCAATGGAGTGGCATGTGAGGGAATGAGGTTAGCTTATGGAGATGGTGGATTGAGTGGTATACTGACACTTTCCTTCCCTTTAAGGTCAACCAAGATAGGTTGATGGATGGATTCAGAGTTGGGGGGCTCTGGGCAATCCTTATCAACTACTTCTTCAATAGTTGAGGCAGATCTGGACTTGAGGGAGAAGCTAGCAGTGAGCTGAGCATCTCTGGCTTCAAATGTCATAGTCATTAATTTTCAGTCTATGTCTGAGTTAGCATCATGCAGCTATGGCAAACCTAAAATGATTAGTGTGGCATGGTGTAGCTGAGTTATGAACAGGTTGACTGGGAAATTGAGAGGTAGCAGGGATACTGTTGAAAAGTTGAAGTTTGATGGGTTCACTGATTTCCTTGCTTGGGAGAGCTAACTCTGAGCTGACAAAGGTGCCTATAGCGCCGCTGTTGATCAGGGTGGCATGTGTGGCACCGGTAAATTGGAGTGTCATTTCAATGATCAAGGATCCTGCCAAGCTAGAGTATAGTCATTTGAGGGAAGTGGAGATTGTTGGAGTGGAATTGCTGCAAGGAAGAAAGTAGAAGGAGATGATGGAGGTGGGTGTGGAGGAGCTCTAGTTCAAGGCCATGGTAAGGTGGCACCAGTCAATCCTGAGGTTGGTGCTTCATAACCAAGGCAAGCTGAGAATAAGGAGAGTGTTCTCATGCAAGCAAGTGGCAAGCATTTGTACTTCCTGCATAGTTCCATTTCTGAAGATGAGTGGAATAAAAGTGTAGTGTGTGATGTTGCTGGCAAATAAGGGTTTGCCATTAAACAAGCACAAATGAATGGGAGTAGGAAGTCAAATGAGAGGTAGAAAGGTGGAGTGGGCCCAGGAGGAATTGATGAAGTTGTCAATGGTGCCACTGTTGACCAATGTAGTAGTGGATTTGGAGCAAGGGTCAAAGGAGGTGTGGAGGATGAAGAATTGGGAGGAGCAAGAGAAGAGGTAAATGGTTTCTGAATGTCTAGCCATCCCTCATGTGCAAGAGTCTCACACATGCCACCAGGATCACCTTGATCATTGTCATTCTGTGTGAGGGCACTAGCATTGTAGTAATAGTAGTAGTGATTGCTGGTGCCACCTTGTGGCAGGAATGTGCCAATCGCTGGTTTCATCTGCCAAGGGGAAAACCTTCTAGTGCTCTACTGCTAAGGGTGGGCTGCCAAGCAACCAATTGGAGAGGCCACTGCCTGGAGGACTGTGAGATGGTCTGGAGGAGAGGGGAGTGCCACCCAGGTTACCTACCTGCATTTCTCACACCAAAGGAAGAAAAACTGTATGCTAAGCTGTATTCCAAAGAAGAAGGTGCCCTTGAGCTTTGTGAAGCAGTGCCAAGCCAGAAACCATTGATCAGATTGAATCCTTGGTCCCGAGAGACCCAAGCCAAAACTGATTGTCAGGAGTCAAAGAATGCAGCATTGCCAGCTGGACCAGTAGGTGATTATGATGGCTCAGTCACAAGGGGGGGAGGAGGATCTCTTTGGGGTGGCTTGGCAAGGTGAGTTTGAGGTGGGAGCAATGGTGGTGAAAGATCTCAGAGATCCAAGTGTGGAGGTTTTTCATGTTGAAAATTTATGTGGAGAGGCCAATCTCATTTGAACTCAGGGCAGGCCTGCTCTGGAGTTGTGCCGATGTTGAGTTTGTTGATGTAGCTCAGCATATGTTTGGAGTGGACATCTTCCTTGATGGGTGCAGGAGGTGCCTGTGAGGCAGAGTGTCATGGAGAGAGTACAGGAATAGAAAGGGTGCTTGGAGATTGATTTCAAGTTCAAAATGAGCAAGTAATTGGTACTGAGTTTGATTGGAGTCATGCTGAGAGGCCTACTTCACATGCCACTGCTTGTTCAAAGAGTCCTCCAGAGGGGTTGAGACCTCAAAGGAGGGTTGAAGCTGCTTCCAAGTTATTCCGATATTGATCATTTGAGTTGGTGGCAGCAGATTTCAGAGTGGTGGTGTTGGGAGTGTGTCAAGCAGTGGGCCTTTCCTTCTGAACATGGAAGGAGTATGCAGCATTGGTCAGATTCCCAAGCTCATCTGGCTGTAAGGGGACTAGTTCCTTATAGAGACATGTTCATTCTAGCTCAGCTTAGTTCAGTATGCTCAGCATTCTTCTATCTGTCATTCAGACCACTTGGCATTTCCTTATTCCCTTCTGCCAGTATTAGTTGTCTTCTATAAGTCATCAATTAGACCATTACTCATCTTTGATTATTGTTAGTCATTTTCCTTTACATACTTCAGGCCAATGTGTTATATAGTGTTAGTCATAGGCATCAGAGATGTCATATATAAGGAAGCCTGCAGGATGGAACATCCTCAGGCTTAACAATAGCAGTGTTTCCCAGGCCTATCCAGTAAACCGACTGTAAGGTTGCCAGTGACATCCTTTCTGTTGTTGGTGCTCACTTGTGTCCTTGCTTACTCCTTGCTCACCTCTGGCCCACCTTCATGGCTTGCTCATCATATGCTTGTTATCTGTTTAGGCCTTTCTTGGCCCACCTCTTGGTTGGAATCCCATGGTTAGCCATCCCCTTACACTGGCAAGGAGAAAACATAGATCTCAGTGACCAAATCATGTAACTCATCATGCAGTGAAGCATCACCCTGTAGAAGTTTGAGCTGACATGGCGAGAGATCTCCTTGCTCATAAAGTTCAGAAAATGTCAAGATGTAATCAGCCCAAACCTTCGCAGTGGCCTCTGATGTAGAGCACCCCAGTTTCTTAAAGAACTCCTGGGTCCTGGGAGAATGCTTCTCATAAGAGGTGGAGCTCCTTTAGGATCATGTCACATTGCTGAGAATATTCTGCCCATTGTCCTGCATGCCAAAGCAAGGGGTCACCATCACCCCAAAACACATTTCCTTGTTCCAAAGGAGTCAGAGGGGTGTGAACAGCTGGTGCTGCCACTGGAATCCGACAGTGAGGCTGGTGGGCAACAGAGGTGGTGGGAGGCTGAAAGCTATTCCATCCACCTTGAATACACTGATCTTGCCATGGGTGAAGCAGTGCTGGCAAGTGCTGAAGCAGTCCACACCTGGTTCTGAGCCTCAGGCAGCACTCCAGTATAGGTTCAGAGATCTAAACCTTGTACAGGGGAAGGTGTGAAAGAGCGCCAGTCAATGCTGGGACCCTGACTGATTAAAGGCTCCAGCAAGTATCCAGTTTGATCCATTGGCCAGTAGCGAGTCAGAGGATATGGTGTGACAGATATGATAGGCTGCTGCTGGCTTAGAGGAGTGACAGGATGGTTGGCTGGGTTTGGAAAAATGGAGTGGCTGTACTGATCAACTGTGTAGGTCATCGTTGGCTAGTAGTTTTGAGTATGAGTTGCTATTTGAGCTAGCCAATGAGTGAGGGTAGTCCCAATATTATGTTAGGTCCTGCTGACCCGGGAGCTCTCACCTAGAGCAATAACCCACTAGTTGAAGAGATCTGAAAACTGGCACATAGACTTACAGGGTGTTGAAGTGGTCTTGGTCATTGAGAATGCAAGATGCACCAAGAAGTCAGGATTGAGGTGTCAATGATACAAAGTCCAATGAGAAAAAGATTGATTGGAGGACTTAGAGCAGCATCAGCAAGTGAAAATGGAAAACAGAGTAGATTGAGAAGAACTGGAAGACTAGTATGACAATAAAAAGTAAAACAGACTTGGACAAAAAGGTTTGGCAATATTGAGACTAAGAACTGACTACCATGGCATGAAGGTTTAAGTACTATAGTGGAATGGGACACTGGAATAACGCCAGTAGGAATCAAGGGGGTGCTGACATATGGCACAGAACTGTATGGTCGCTTGATATTTTAAACTGGAGTATTTTCCACTGATTATCTTCCCAACAATTTCCCACATTTCCTGGCAGGAACATAACCAACCAATTCCACCTACGCTTGAACCTGAAATCTGTAATATCATTTATGACAAAATAAACACTGGAGTTTATGAGGGGAGAGCTGGCACTATAATGTTTCATTCTGACTAGTGTAAATATTATTTAAAAGCCACAGTGTTTCTGTGTTGTGCAGCTGTTGAAGCTTAGCGCTATGAAGATCTACTGAGCATTAATGCTACAAAGCTAGAGTTTTGATATTACACCTTGCTGACAGCGCTAATACACTTACAAAGTCTTAAAAAGATTCACAAAAATCAGTTACCAAGAAAACAAAAAGCCATAGTTACAGTAAAAACTAAAGATACAGTATGTAGAACAAAGCTGATGAATAGGGGAACTAGTTAGGGTAAATGATAGGGAAGCTGCCAACAATAGGAAGGTCTTCAGTATCCAAAAATTCCCCAGGTTCCACATTATTCATTTCATGCCAATCCATCACTGAGTTACAGTCACAAAGGTACAGTGCCAAGGCATTGAGTTGATGCATAGCCCACTGCAATTCCTGGCAAACTGACTTGTATTGCCTTCTAACATCCTCCAACATTTCAGCTGCCACTTCATAATGGCCACGTGCACGGTTTCACCATTGTTCAACACTAGGATGGTTTTGCTGAAATTGAATTGGGACCTGAAGACTGGTCAGCAAGGAAACTGTTTGCTAGTGCAAGATAATTTGAAAAAGGGTGTCTTAGTTGGTTTTGTTGGCTAAAAAAACAGTTAAAAAGGAGAATTGAACAAATACAAAGACCCACTGGCACTGGCACTGGTGCTGTGTCTTTAGTTACTGTTACTTTTGTTGGTGCCATTGGCTGTGTCCCTTCAGAACACCTACTGCTATCAATGTCCATAGCAGCATTGTTGTCATCATTGCTATTATCATCATTGTCTTTGCCACCATCATCATCATCATCATTGTCATTGCCATCCTTGTTGTTATTATTTTTGTTGTCAGTATCTTCACCTTGCAGTGTTTTCTGGGTTGCAATGCTAGTGACTTTGCCTGCTGCAACTTCTATTGCCTAATTGATAATTAGTGCACCACTTTCTTCTGTACCCACCAATTTGAATCACCTTATCATAAAAGGGTCCTTAAAGATGGAACCTTCCTTTATGGCAGGCTTACCAGCAGATTTCACAGGTGCAGGTTTGGATACAGGTGTGGCAGCAGTAGGCTTAGGCACTGAACTCAGAACTATTCATGCAGTAGAGGGGCCAGCCACTGGAGAAACTAATGCAATGATTGGCTTGGAAACAGGCTTGGGTGCACTAGGAACAAGGACCATGGGTTTTAAAGTCTGGCACAAAGGTCCTGCTGCAGGTGTCTTGGGCACCACCATCTCATCTTCCAAATCCTCCAATTCTATAATCTCCTTTCCTTTTCTCATGCCAATCAGCTCCTCAACGTGTTTGCGCTTGATTTTCTCTATTACATGAACTCTTTCCTCTTCCTCTTCTTTGTTGCTATTGCTATCCACCAATTCTTTCAACTTAAAAGCTTGCTTAGCACCTGTTTGTTCAGAATCAACTAAAAGAGCCTTGGCCTTCCCCTTTCCCTTGAAACTCTCCAAAATGAAAGATTGCAACAATTTACCTTGCCCCTTGAGAAAAACCTTTGCTGCCCAAACCAGTTCAATGTGCTTGGCTATGATGAGTGCTTTCAAAGAAGGATGTTGATAAGCCCCAAAAGGTCCTAATTGCAAAATAGTTAATTTTTCAAAATTTTCTTGTTTTTTGTGATGTGATGGGTCATGTGACTAAACATGTGATGACATATGACTTGGCAAAACACAAAAATCATGTCCAGCAGCTGTAGTCTAGAACATTCTGTCTTGAAAAAAGGGTAGCATAGGGAAAAACTGTCTAAAAAGAGGTTTGCTATGACCTTCATAGGCTCCACTTGACAGCATTAATGCTCCCATGACATCAGAATTAGTACATATTTAGGATAGTAGGAGAAAAGGCGAGCTTACCAATTTCTCCGCTCTAGTAGTATATAAGATGTACAAAAAGTAGAAAAAAAGAAATACAACAACATTCTACATGAGGAATTCACTCTCACTATGGTCCTACATCTTATGCTCTACGCTCTACATCGCTCTTGCGCAGTTGGTCAGCAGCTATTGTTAGTGCCACCTCTGCCAAGTCTCTAACGCTTTAAGTCTACATCGCCTCTTCCAAGGCAAACCACGTGCTTGGTGACAGTCGCTAAGATGGTGCCTGCTTATTCAAACTCCATAAATTGACACATGCTTGGTGCACTTCAGCCTTATGCCTCCACTCCACAGAATCCAAATTTAACAAGCACCAATCATCCAATAACCTCTCCAAAAGACCAAACACCATTTTGTGAAGTGGCACAAGCATCACCAATCCTTGAGCCTTGATGAAAGCAGTGTCAGCAGCAATGATAAACTCTTGAGCAGCACGTTCATGTTCCAGATGGCTAGCATTGGCAGAAATCTTGACTAAAGAAATCTTGGGAACCATCTAGGGTGACAGCAAAAAGTCAGCCAGAAGTGTGATGATTGAATAGAAGGAAATTGAGCATACCTCAATTGATTGAGATAATAAAGGATTATAGGCATTTAGCAGAAAAGAAGGCTGGAGTTGAAGGCCATAAACATAGGCACTTATATAGGTGATGTTTCTAAAATTGGAGTTTACCCCTGATTTACAAAATGAATCGTGCCACATATAAAAATCAGAAGATCAAGAATTCTAGAAGCTTGATTAGTTAACTGGAGACAGTCAAAATTTAAAAAGGGGGTAGAAGATAAGCCTCAAAAAGTTCTAATTGCAAATAGTTATTTATTTTAAATTTTTCTTATTTTTTTTTGTTTTTTTTTGTTTTTGCAATGCAACAGGTCATGTGACTCAACACATGATGACATGTGACTTGACAAAAACACAAAAATCGCATCCAGTAGTCATAGTCCAGAACATTCTTTCTTGGAAAAAGGGTAGCATTGGAAAAAACTGTCTAAAAAGAGATTTGCTATGACCTCATAGGCTCCACTTGTTCCTATGACATCAGAATTAGTACATATTTAGTATAGTAGGAGAAGAGGAGAGCTTACCAATTACTCTGCCCTAGTAATATATAAGATGTACAAAAAGTAGGGAAAAATAATAACATTCTATGAGAAGAATTCACTCTCATACTACGATTCTATGCTCTACGCTCTACATTCTACATTGACCTCGTGCAATTAGTCAGTGGCTATCACTAGCACCACTTCTGCCAAGTCTCTATGCTTTTTAAGTCTATGTTGCCTTTTTAGGCAATCTATGTGCTAGGTGACCATTGCCAAGCATCTATGTTAACTTTGTAGCATTTTTACATGCCTTTTGAGGTATAGTTTAGTCCCATGCTAAGCACTTACATGCAAAGCACTATGCCTTTTGAGGCATAGTTTAAGAAGGTACAGAGCAGCGCTACCACCCTGCCATTCCTTCCACCATTGCTGCCTCTGCCACCCCTGCAAATCCTGTCCAAGAGGTGTCTACCCACATACCAAAAGCTGCACAAAGCTGCTGCTACTGCCACCTCATTCAGAGTACCTTCTCTACTATTCAAGTTGCACAAGACAGTTGGCAAAATCATT
Source organism: Termitomyces sp. Mi166#008 (assembly GCA_018857285.1). NCBI lineage: Eukaryota > Fungi > Basidiomycota > Agaricomycetes > Agaricales > Lyophyllaceae > Termitomyces > Termitomyces sp. Mi166#008. Next base: position 7,401 of record JABAKA010024202.1, on the reverse strand, counting down.
GGCAATAACTGTTGCCAAGCCTGTTGCCAAGAACTGTCAGCAAGAAGTGTTGGCAACACTGGTCAGCAAGAACGTCGCCAAGACTGACTTCAAAGAGGGAAAATTTAGCATCTTGAAGGTTTTCTCAGGCATACCTACTTCTAACCCCACTATTCCCTCTCATCTAGCAATTCTACTATAGTTCCTTTACAAACCCAGTAGCTTACTTAGCTAACAGTCATCTCTATGTTGCCTGCCAGTTTAAACTTTAGGAACCTGCCAGAACCTGTCTTTCTTATTTTTGTGCTTTGGATTTGTTGTCAATTCCTTATAGGTAGCCTACAATCTACCTACATTCTTTGATAGATTGTGTGTGTCTTAGAACAAGAGCTCACCTGTAGATATCTCCTTCTAGCATGCATCTAGGCAATTGAGCACATTATCATTGTGCAACTTTGGTATGTGGGTAGACACCCTGAATAGGTGGATTTGCAGGGATCCTGACCAGGTTAGCTGCCATAGAGCCGAGGCAGTGGCTGGATTTTTGAAATATGAAGGAGTAGTAGGTGATGCTAGAAAGCCACCAGCCACTACAGTTTCTGTTCCTTCTTCAGCCAAACTATGCCTCAAAAGGCATTGTGCTTCACAGATCAATGCTTAGCATGGGAATAAACTATGTCTCAATAGGTGTGTAGAAATAGCACAAAAGTGACATAGTTGCTTGGTGATGGTTGTCTAGTGCATAGATGCCACTGAAGGCAATGTAGACTTAAAAAAAAAACATAGAGAGACTTGGCAGAAGTGGTGCTAGTGATAGCTGCTAACTTACTGCACAAGGGCAACTTAGAACATAAGCTTTTAGACCTGAGAAAACCTCTAAAGTGCTAAATTTCTCTCTTTGAGGTTGGTCTTAGTGACGTTCTTGCTGAATGATCTTGGTAACACTTCTTGCCAACAGTTGTTGGCAACAGGCTTGGCGACAGTTGTTGCTGATGATTTTGCCAACTGTTTTGTGCAGGTACCCTGGATGAGGTGGCAGTGGCATCAGCTTCACACAGCTTTTGGTATGTGGGTAGACACTCCTGGGCAGGATTTGCAGGGGTGGCAGAGGCAGCAGTGGCAGAAGGAGAGGAGGGATGGTAGTGCTGCCCTGTACCTTCTTAAACTATGCCTCAAAAGGTGTGGTGCTTTACATGTAGGCACTTAGCACAGGATTAAACTATGCCAAAAAGTGCATAAAATGCTGCAATGGCAATGTAGGTGCTTGGCAATGGTTGCCTAGCACATAGTTTGCCTGCTGAAGGCAATGTATATGTGCAAGGGCAACTTAGAGTGTAGAGTGTAGAACTGTAGTGTGAGGGTGAATTCCTCTTGTAGAACATTGTTTTTTTTTTCCTTCTTTTTGTATAACTTATATATTACTAGGGTGGAGTAATTGGTAAGCTTTTCTCTTCTCCTACTATTCTAAATATGTACTAATTCCTTTTTATTCTAATGTCATGGGAATGTTTATCCTGCTAAGTGGAGCCTATGAGGTCATAGTAAGCCTTTTTTTAGACAGTTTTTCCCTATGCTACTCTTTTTCCAAGAAAGAATGTTCTGGACTATGACTACTGGATGTGATTTTTGTGTTTTTGTCAAGTCACATATTATTATGTGATGAGTCACATGATCTGTCACATTGCAAAAAACAAGAAAAATTTGAAATAAATAACAATTTGCAATTAGAACCTTTTAGGGCTTATTAACATCCTCAAAAAGTCACTTGGCAATTGCTTCTGTATTTTTGCAATGAAGCATTCTAAATTCAGGCCAATGGCTTAAATGTGTGAAAGAAGGGAGCAGCTGTATGAGGTGCATGAAAATGTACATTCTGTCTACCCAATCTTCATAGATTTCATTATTGCTATTGTCTGGATCTGAGTTGCCCAGCAGAACAAGCTGTTAGGACCATGGAACACTCCTTTGATGTGAATCAGTTCAAAGTGGAACATCAAGATGGCTACTATCCATTGATTGATACTTGCTAACAGCTGCATGTCAGGGTTTGATAGCATCCCCTTGATGTAGCACATGTTGACTTCCACAATGAGGTTCTGTATGCCAATGAGATAAATTCTGATCACCTGTAATGCTCTAAATAATCCATACAGTTCTAACTTTGGTTGGCTGTAGCAGAATTATCTGTTGTTTAGCATTATGGACCCTAATCAGTTGAATCATCAGCTTTTTTGATTTTCATTTGTGACTTGGTATAAGAAATAGCTGATGGCAATGTATAAAGTATTAACAGCAAGAATAATTAGATTGGGAGACATGTAATCCAGTGGAACTAAAGGTTTAGCCTCTGTTAGCACTTGTACTAGGTCTTTTTGGATGGCTATTTGCAATTCCCCAAATTCAAATTCAAAAGGAACATCTTTGCACATGAGTTTTTATATATGGTGGGCTCTGTGTGCACCTAGAGTACCCAGAAACATGTGGACTTTGCTAATGTTATTGCAAATGCCCCAGCACTCAAGAAGCACTGGTTGGTCATTGTTAGAAACATGACTGTTGAGAGTGCATATGTGATCTAGAATTTTGAACCTTTCTGCGCAGAAGATGAGTTTATGATCTGAGAAGGTCCTACCAGAGTATTTCATGCATTGTAGGACTCAATTTAAGACCTGGAAGAATTTCCATAGCACTAGCCTTATGTTTGGATTTTTGGGATGAGTGACAGAAACTCTGTTCATCAGTTGCTAATCTTTTGGGCCTTTGATGCTCATGTTGTCTATGAATGATAGGACATGAAGTGGTATTTTGGGTTTTAGGATGAAGACAATGACATCATGAAAGATTAGTACTGAATTACACCAGCCCATCAGCAAGGTTACTAGGTGCAAGACACCATAGAGAGTTTGAAAGGTCATTAAATCAGGAGAAGAGGGATGGATTAAGCATTTGTCATAGCTGACATAGAGATCCAAGATGGCATCATAGATTTGGAAAGGGTGGCATCCCTGAATGGCATATGGTGACTTTATTTAGCAGTTATAAGCTATGAACAATATGTAGCTTTCAATTTTTCTTTAGAAAGCAAAACCATTGCAACTGATATGAGGAGTTTGAGGGTTCATAGATGCCTGCATTTATCTTATCATGTATAATATCACAGATTTTGAGTTCAAGCATGGGAGGAATTGGTTAATTATGTTCTTGCCAGGGAACATGTGGAATTGTCAGGAAGATAGCAGGAAATACTTGGGTTTGAAATAGCCTTTTTCTTCCACTTTCAAAGCTAGTGCCTGGTGTGGATTGGCAACCAAATCTACTAAAACATTCAGCTTGTTGGCATGAAGAAAACCCATATCATGTTCTTTAAAGAATTAGTTTTTCCTCTCCTCTGTAAAGTGTTCTGTTGGAGTGAAGGGAGGTTGGGTGGGATCCAGTGTTGGCATGTCAGCTAGTAGATCTCCTTTTATATTCCTTTCTACACAAAAATTTTCTGGTACTGTGCCAGCCATAGGTTTTTCTTTCAAGGTGACCACTTTATACTTTTTCTTTGTCTGTACTTCCTTGCATTTATGTGTGTCAGCTTTGAAGCTGTCAGATGTTAGCACTGTGCTAGAGTCATCAGGAGTAACTATAGTATGTATGTACATAGTACTGTCTATATCATCATAGGAAGATGATTGGCACTGTTGCCAAGGAATGTGTCCAAGAACTAGGAATTCAGTAACTAAAAGAATGTCCTTGTTTTTAGTATTTTCTTGTTTGTAAGAATTAAATGTTTTGGAAGCTGTGAGATATAGATATGCTAGTGCAGAGTTGTCTGTGCTTGGTGCCAAGGTAGGTAATTTGCTATCTACAGGATTATTGTTTTCAAAAATAGATTCATCAAGAAATGTATAGTCTACTACTGAAATGTCCTGCATTTGAGGGTCATATTCTAGTGTAAGAGCTATACTGTTGGCTTCCCCTTCCTCTTCCATACTATCTGTGGGCCTGAAAGGGGCATCCTGGTGGCTTGCTGTTGGTCAGAAATAAAGTGGGCTGGAGTGGCTTCCTTGTATGATGTCCTTGTTCAAAGGTGGCAATTGTATAGCTGTTGCCACTATTTGGGTCAGTAATCATGATTAATGTTTCATTTGCTGACAGTGTTCTGACAATGCTGCATATGAGGATGTTGAAGGGTTTTCTTAAAAGTATATTGTAGGTGAGCTGGCTAATAACATGTATTTGGAGGTATAAAGTGAGGCCAGCTATAGTGCATGGAACATTGTGTAGGCCTTGCAACTAGTCAACTGTGCCATTGGCACTTTGCATGTTTAACATGATGGTGGAATCATAGACCAGCCCCAACTAATGCACAATTTCTTCTGACATTGATACTATCTGTAATCCACTATCCACTATGCATTCTACTTCTTCTTACAAGTATCAAGTTGCTGATGAGGTTCAAGTACTGCCATCTAAACATCCCCTACCCAGCTACCATCCTGCTGCAACACCCCAATTGTTGCCTAGCAGTAATGCTGAAGCAGGTCCTAGGCATTAAACAGAACCTACCAAAAAAACTGACAAAGTACAGCCACTCAAAAACAAGGAAAAATCTCTTGTTAGAGATTAACATGGTGAAAGAGTTTTTAGTGCATGCCATTCAGTATGAGCTGTTAGCCCACACAACCAGTCATTACAAGCAACATAGCTCAAGGAGACAGGCAATGGTCAAAGGAATGGCTAAAGTTAGCACCTTTCTGGCCAAGAAGTCAGAAATGGTGAACAATCATAACCTATGGTTTGTGGTTTGCAAGGCTATTGGATTCGTTAGTAGGTCTGATCATTGAATTACTGGCAGCAAGCCAGTGTCTTGCTTGTTTCAGCCAGCTGGGAATGTCCAGTGCTCAATTCTTCAACAGCATAATGGCTGTCCTGCCAGTCAAGGTGGTAGTAACCATGTAAAACCAGTTGAAAAACTGGACAGGGATAAGAAAGGATGTTTCACATGTGGAAGCATGGACTATTGGTCAAAAAACTGCCCAAAGAATGGCAGGAATAAGGTGTACATCTGACCAGCCTGAACAGCTGTGAAAGATGCAGGCAGTGAGCCTAAGGAAGGGGATGGAGGTAATGAAGAAGGAACAGAGGTCAACAATAGTCCAGTTGAGGGACTGGAGGGACTGGCCAAACAATCAGAGCAGGATGAGGTCAAGAGTGTCCTAGTCAATGGTGACAAATATGTCACTGTTGATGTCTATGACAATGAATACAATAGTTACAATAGCAACTCAGAACACATGGTGGCAGTGATGGAGGCTTCTGAAGAGGAGAAACAGACAGTAGGAGATTACCACGTACACATACAATGAGTGACCTTAAAACAAAGGCAGCAACAAGATTGGACCATTCTGTTGATAGACCTCAGAAGTGGCTGAACACAGAAAACACTTATACACACTCCCAATGCAACACAACTGGTCACATGCCAGGAGCACATAATTTTACTTTCATGTTTCATTCATACTTACATTCATATTCTATACAAGCCAAACAAGCAAAGCCAACCATTACAAAATATGCACTATAAGACCATTTACTTACCATTCCATTCTTACTGCACAAGTTTTTCATTTACTCATGTCAGCAATGCACTCCCAACACAAGACAGTCTCACTTATAAATATTACTAATACAAAAACAAAGCATTACAGACTATTCTACATCACAAAACATTACTTACCTTTTGATATAAAAGCACTACCAAATTTAGACTACAGCACAAAAGAATCCACCTTTTCAACCTATACTACTCAGCTGCTGCTCCACACAGCTAAAAGTCTTCTCACTCTAAATGTTTCTTGTTGTGTACAACTCTAGTTTAGGTTCTTTCCTCCCAAACAGCTGCCACTGAGCAAAACCTCTGTTGCTAGTGTGCTAGACAAGTTGGCCATTGAGCCCCACATACTGCTGACTGCTAGCAGTGTTTCCTTTCAATACTAGTACTTGACACTGGTCAATGCCCCTTCTCATTAAGTCTCCTTTTCCTATACCTCCTAAGCCCTTCCCAATCATCTTCCCAATGTACATCCATTTGAATAGTGTTCCTGAACCCTTTTTTCCTTAGCTGACTACATGAACCTGAAACCTCTTCCTGCTAGATTCTCTTTCCCCTTTGATAAAGTCCCTTCTCTACTCCTGACCCTCTACAATACAGTTCTAATATCTGAAATGCTGCCAAGACAAGCCCTTGCAAAATACAATAGTGCACTTACCTCATAAATCTATTTGTCTGAGTTGTCATGTCCTTTGGAGTCACCTAGCTCCTCAGCCACTGCACACATCTAGACTAGGTTGCATGCTATTATTGTACTGAGATGGGAAGCTAAGGAGTGCCTAGTGATGTATGTTGACATTAAGGGACATTCTGCTTGGACACTATGAGACTCAGGTAGCACCACTATAGAGATGACTCCTGCTAAAATAGGAAATGGGTTAGTTGCCTGGCAGGGGGACTGGGAGATGCCAAAAAGTGCTGACAAACCAATCAAACCAGTACAGGTGGGCCATCCAAAAGTACCATGTGAGGCTTAATCCAGGGTTGGTGGGAATAGAGATATTGTGGGCAGGCCAGGCTGCTGCTTATGCAAGCTCACAACCGATGACCATGACTGAACTACCTATAATTTGCAGGGGGTCCACATGCCAGAATCTGGAAACAGGGGGTGGTCTAGGCATAGAAACTGGCCGGTCCATAGAAGGGCCAGTTCAGGTACCAACAATTTAAAGATGAAGGGGAAAGCATTATCAAGTGTAGCATGGTAGAAAGGAATGTCAACAGCAGATACTCACAGTAATGATCTGGGAGATACTGTAGGGTGGATGACATACGAAATCTCATGTATACCTACCTTGAAATTAAGGGCCCTTCAGGCCAGATACCTCATCATCATCATGACTCCTCAGTTTGCACATGTGCACCAGATTTGTGTTCATGAACTAGAAAAGGTAATAATGCTCCAATTGGGCACAGTGGGTAGCTGGTTGATAGTCCAATTCAGAACTAATGACAAAGTTGTCAGAGGACCTATCTCTCTCCACCTTTCACCTCTCTGCCTTGCTATAATTTTCCTGTATTCTCCTTCTTCAGCCCTTTCTTTTGATCCTACTTTCAGCCCTCTAGCTTCAATCCTGCTCTGTCAATAATCCAAGCAAGTTACCAACCCAGCAGATCAACAAGGTCTGGCAATTTCCGGAGTTTTGATCATTTTTGGAGATTTGCCCCTTTAGGCCTTCCCTGTGGCTGGCTGTGGCTTTTGTGTATTGTACAGTTCCTTCCCATGCATCAGAAGCCTCTGAAGTGTCACTCCTGGCATAGGGAATCCTCAGACTTGTTCTCTTTGGATTTCCCTCTGCCAGGTGAGTAGTTAGACTGGTAAT
>JABAKA010024201.1:0-18641 GCA_018857285.1 Termitomyces sp. Mi166#008 | reverse complement strand
CATTCCGCTGGACTGGGTAGATCATGCCTATACCTATGGCATGGTCTATCTGGAACAGCAGTTCCACAATCCAACGATGTCCATGGACATCTTCAAAGATGTAGACAATGAGCGCATTGAGTGTGTGTCTTGTTATGGTACCCCTCCTGCCATCCCACAATGGGATGGATGGAGAGAAATGACAGAGGACGATCACTATCATCTTATGTTCAAGCACGCTGAAGAGCGCTTATTGCCAGTCCCTCCTGAGACTACAGGCCTCTATTACTACATTGGAATGGACCCCAACCGAGTCCACCTCTAGAAACGCATAGCAGCTCACAGTACACTGCCGTTGGTACCCACTGCGACTAACATCGCACTAACAGAGTTATCAATGGTAGATGCCACGGTTGTGTCAGGGCCTTCGACCCCACCAAGAACAAAATTGGTGCCACACGAGTCTGCGACTAACATCGCAATTGGCGATGTGGCAATGATGCTGGAATCAGGAGAAGGGCTAGAGGGAAATGTGGGTCATGAACCCTAGTTACCTGGGTGACCACGAGTTACTGTGACTCGAATCAAGCTACTAATGCATGATGACTCTAGATTTCTAGATTAATCTTGTAAAGTACTCTTGGTGGTCTGAATGGACCAAATTGCATATATACTAATTGAATGGCATTGACGCCAATTTATTATCCATGTTATATGTGTGCACCGGTGCACCTGTATCCTGATTGATGTGTGCTTCAAGACGTCATGTTAACACATTGAGATCATTGGCCTACTGGCCACTTATATACTCAGAGTGAGGTGTACCCCATCCCTTATTTCTGTTCTATGTGTTAGACCGATTCATCGCTCTTAAAGGGGGGTATGTAACTGGATCATTACATTATAATGACCTATTAGATATTCATCATACAAGGTGATGTTATGTACAGCCATATTGTATTACATAAGATAACTTCTTGTATTCACAACATATCTAGTCAATACTGATATTGCAGTCTGATTCAGCTACTGCGTGATATATGCAAGATAGTTCTCTCTGTAGCCACCGGCTACACAATGCTCCTCTAGCATTTTGGTATAAATAAGAATATCATCAAGGTAGACACAGACTATACCTTCTGCAATCAAGTCATGGAAAATATTATTCATCATTGTCTAAAAGGTGGCTGGGCTATTTGTGAGTCCAAAGAACATTACCAGAGGTTTAAAGAGTCTGTAGTTGGTTCAAAACACAGCCTTCCACTCATCTTCTTCTTTGATGCACACATTGTTGTAGCCTCAGCAGACATCTAACTTGGTGAAGTAGCATGCACCTCAAAGGTTGTTGACTAGTTCAGAGATGAGTGGAAGGAGGTAGCAATTCTTCACCATCATTGCATTCAGAATATGGTAGTCCTGAACCAGATGAAGGAATCCATCCTTTTTCTTGATGAAGAAGACTGAAGGGGCCATTGGAGACTTTGAAGGGTGTATTTGTTCAGAGTTGAAATTCTCTTACAAGAATGCATTTAGCTCATCTCGCTTCTGAGGAGCAAGGAGATATACTTTACAGCTAGAAGGTTCTGCATCTGAAACAAGTTCAATCGCATGATCCAACTGCTTATGCTCAGAGAGCAAGTCAAACAATGCTTTGAAGAACACATCTTCAAAGTTCTGGAGGTGATGAGGAACTGTGCTATGCAAGAGTTTGGGCTGAGAGTTTGCTGCAAACACTTGAGCCAGGTGTTGAAATGTGATCTGACTAGCCTAGATCTCTGCAGCTGTTGGCAGTGAACATAGTGTAGCAGCATAGATCCTATAACCTACCTTTATAGCTTTGTTTGGAGACTCTGGGTCCAGAGTGCTGATAAACTCACCCTCACATCCATCTTTCTGCTGAGTTTCACTTCTCATGCCCTGAATGTCTTCATAGAGGGCCTCTCTATGAGGGAACACTAAGAGGGGAGGATTTAACAGGTCAATGTCAGCAAAGGAAATATGCCCTACACAACAAGCACATAAGGCAGCATGCTCACAGACTAATGCTTTGTGCTTCTCTTGGACTTTGTTGGTGCAAGTAGAACAATGCCAAGGGCACCTACTCATGCACACCTCATCCTTTGACCAATCAATTTCTGGATTGTGCTCTCACAGCCAAGTGAAGCCCAAGATCATGTCTTGCTTTCCAAAACTAGTAACAGCAAAAATAGCATATTCTGAATAAGAGCATTAGTTCAGAACAAGATCCACCACAGAGCAGATAAATCCTGCTTTATTAAGGGTGCCATCAATGTTGTATATGGAGATGGGATGAGAGAGAGGTCTACTGGTCAGGCAGTGCTGTTTCTGTAAAGGGACTAGTTCCTTATGAAGACATGTCAATTTTAGCTTGACTTAGTTCAGTATGTTCAACATTCTTCTATCTGTCATCCAGACTGCCCAGCATTCCCTTATCCCCTTCTGCCAGTATTAGTCATCTTCTATGAGTCATTGATCAGACCATTACTCATCTTTGATTATTGTTAGTTATTTCTCTTTACATACCTCAGGCCAATATATCATATAGCATTAGTCATAGGTACCAGAGATGTAGAAGGAAGCTTGCAGGATGGAACATTCTCAGGCTTAACAATAGCAGTGTTTTCTAGGCCTATCCAGTAAACCAACTGTAAGGCTGTCAGTGATGTCCCTCCTGTCATTGGCACCCACTTTTGTCCTTGCTTACTCCTTGCTCATCTCCAGCCCACCTTTGTGGCTTGCTCATCATTCACTTGTCATCTGTCTAGGCCTTGTTTGGCCCACCTCTTGGTTGGAATCCCATTAGCCATTCCCTTACAGGTTGTTAAGCCTCCTATGCTGCCTGCCCATCTAGCATGCAGCATTTTCCCTACTCTCTATGATGTCGATGTCTTTTGATAACAACTCTTAGTCTCTCCCTACCACTTTGATAGATATCTCTATGGCTGCTCCCCTGTCTTGCACCTCTAGCCAAGCACCAGGCACCTCAACCATTTTAGGCAGTGGACCCTCAGTAACACCAGTTGGAACTGTGAACTTTTGGTCATGATTTTCTCAGATGGAACTGATGATCACTGAAATGTTAGCACAACTCGCAGACCTGCAGCATGACAAACAATTGCTGCTGCCACTGCCTGAACCACTCCTAAGCATAGTAGCACTCTGGCCCTGGCATCTACTGCCTCTCTCCCTCCTTCTTCATTGTCAAAAAAATCTACTGTACTTACCTTTCAGATTCCTCAATGTGTAGTACAATCTATGTCTAATGCACCCCTGGCCATCCTCCTCACTCAGGATATACCCCCTACCAATGGTCAAGCTCATCGCTACAAATGCACACTTGAGGTTCCCAACTCTCTTGTGTTGTATGTGGTCAGGCATTAGGAGCAGGGCCTTAAACAAGCCCATGACCTATCTGGCTCTTGGTTGGCCACCTTTGTAGTTGGTCCAGCTGGGAATGAAGGACACCGGTTTATCACTATTAGGAGCACTGACTAGCAGATTGGTGAAGCCCTTGTGGTTATTGGAAAGTGCATTGGAAAGTGCCAAGTGCATGCACCATAGAAGCAGAAGACTGGCAATGCTGCACTGGGAGTTGCTCCCTCAGCTCCATCTCCCTCTGACTCAGATTCTATATTATCCACCTCTAAACCTCCTACTCAGCAGACATGACCTCCTCTCACTTTTACCCTGTCATGACCTGCTGCTACCTCTGCTACTCAGGCTCTGCCGACGTCTCTTCTGGCAGATAGTGACTGGACTGCCCACATTTGTCATGCCTTCACCAGCTGCTGGCTCTCCAATAGACACCACATTGCCTATGGCCCTCTCTACTCTGACACCTGACATGTTAGGACTCCTATTATATCTTACGCTTTTGGACATTACTCTGGAGGCAACACAGCATCATGTGGCTCTAACACAGCTCAACGCTCTCAGCCTTTTAGGGGTCATTGTTAAAACTGTTCATTGAGGTAACAAACCTTGGAGGGGGGGTGATGTAAGAGGACTAGTTCCTTATGGGAACATGTCCATTCTAGCTTGGCTTAGTTTGGTATGCTCAGCATTCTTCTATCTGTCATCCAGACTACTTGGCATTCCATTATCCCCTTCTGCCAGTATTAGTCATCTTCTATGAGTCATCAATCAGACCATTACTCATCTTTAATTATTGTTAGTCATTTTCATTTACATACCTTGGACCAATGTATTATATAGCATTAGTCATAAGTACCAGAGATGTAGTATATAAGGAAGCCTGCAGGATGGAACATCCTCAGGCTTAACAATAGCAGTGTTTCCCAGGCCTATCCAGTAAACTGACTGTAAGGCTGACAGTGGCATCCCTCCTGTTGTCAGCACCCACTTGTGTCCTTGCTTACTCCTTGCTCATCTCTGGCCCACCTTTGTGGCTCACTCATCATTTGCTTGTCATCTGTCTAGGCCTTGCTCAGCTCACCTCTTGGTTGAAATCCCACAGTTAGCCGTCCCCTTACAGTTTCACATAGTTTGTGTCAAGGAATAAATCCATTGTACCACTATCTAATAAGGCAACAATGCTCTGGTTTTGTTGTGTGTTGGTGGTCTCAATCTCCACATTCAAATATAGAGAGTTTAGAAATGGAGAAGAGGTAACAATATATCAGCAAGGAAGGCATTGTTCTTAGGCAGAGACTCATGTGGGCAAGAGAATAGAGAGGAGGACACTCTGGTTAAGCCTTTGACCAGAGGAAGATTTTGTATATTGGAGGGAATGCTTACAGGTTCAGTTGTCAAATTGTCAACAGGGGAATATGTATTGTCAGGTTCTATAGACAGACAAACAAACTGATTAGCACTAGATGGTGAAGGCATACAACTCATCTGTCACTTAACTAAAAATCCTCTTTCTGTTCAGTGAATGGAGCTGCAGGGCCTACTTCAAAAGACAGATCCACCAATGAAGCATCAGGAGAGAGGTCTCCAAAAGTGTCCTTTGCAGCCAAAAGCTGTAGCAGAAGCTCTTCTTGTTCAGAGGAAGAGAGGTAGTGCACCTCCAGTTCCTGAGGGCAGTAGCATGCAAAGTGGCCAGATTTTCTGCAATGACAGCACAAGAGAGGTGTTGATGCATGTTGGTTAGAGGCATCTACTTTCATGAGGATTTTTGGAAATAGAGATTGTGCTGGTGCTGGAGGTGGTGCAGCAGTAAAGGGAGCATGTGCAGCAGAGAAGAGACAAATGACTGGCAACTGAGAAGGACAATGGACTGGATGAGAAGTGTTAGAATGTTGTAACTCATACTTCAGCTCCATAAGCTGCCACTAGTCATGAGCAACCTTTTACCAAGTAGCAATGCTATTATCTGGGCATCCTTCTGCTAGATTGTCAATGTGTTCCATAAGAGTGAGGTGTAGGCCACCATGGAAGGTGAGGCAGAGCTGAAGATCATCCAAATAACTAGCCTGCTCAGCTAGAGCACAGAAGGAGTTGATATAATTGTTTAAAAATTGCTTCCCTTCTAGTTGGGATTACAGAGAGTGTGTGTTGTAGTCTTGGCTAGGTCCAGAAGAAAGAACTCCACTCAGAAATCTGTCTCAAAGGCTTTTCAATTAACAAAGCTATTCACTCCTCCAGCTTGTCAAAAAATTCAAAGTGCATATGTCAAGGCATGGCCCAACTTCATGTATGAAAGGACTTAAGCAATCTTCAAGGCATCAGAAGCAAAAGCTTTATTACTCAGTGGGATGTATGTGATGCAAGACTGAAGGAAGTGTTCACCCACTGCTCAGTCTCCATTGTAAGTGTCAGAGAGTGCTGAGGAAGGTATTTTTGTGTGTGGAGCTGCAAAGACATTGAAGCAAGGTGCAGGATTCATCTCTGGTGGTATAGGGAGTATGGAGGTAGTGACTGGAGTAGAAGAAAGACACTCTAAAAGCATTTGAAGAGAGTGTAAGATGGTGTTCGTAGTCTGGCACAATCTGGCAAATTCAGTCATATGCAGGGTAAGAGAGGCTTGGGTAGTCTGCATCTGAGTCTCTAGAGCAAGCAGATGGTTCCAAGCATTGTCCTGGGGGCTGAAAGCATCTGAGAGATTGGCTGAAGCCACTAGTTGAGTCATGAAGACTGTATAGGAGGCTGGTTGGGGTCATGGAGACTGTGTAGGGGCTAGTAGTCCAGTGGGGGAGAGACCAATAGAGGGCAAGAAAGAGGATTCAAGCAGGCTAAAAAAGGGCTTCCAGACCAAAGTTAGAGACTTGTTCTGCTGTAAGGGTGACCTCTGGGGGCTGTGGCTCAGTCACACAGCTAGCAGAGGAAAATCCAAAGTATATTGAGTGTTGTACAAATGACTACCCTAACTATTCACTTGGCAGAGGAAAATCCAAAAAAAAAAAAAAACAAGTCTGAGGATTCTCTATGCCAGGAGCAATGCTTCAGAGGCTTCTGATGCATGGGAAAGAACTGTACAATACACAAAAGCCACAGTCAGCCACAAGAAAAACCTAAAGGGGCAAATCTCTGCAAATGATCAAACTCTGGAAGTTGCTAGATGTTGCCAAAAGAGGAAGGTGTTCCTAAAAAAAACCCTTCCAGGTCTGCCAGGTTGGGAACTTGTTTGGATTATTGACAGAGTAGGATTGAAGCTAGAAGGCTGAAAGTAGAACCAAAAAGAAGGGCTGAAGAAGGAGAATAAAGGAAAATCATAGCAGGGCAGAGAGGTGAAAGGTGGAGAGAGATAGATCTCCTGACAGCTGTTTAAAACCTCATAGGTGGGGGCTCAGGCTTCTCACTTATTACTCTATATCCTGTTCATGTTTGCACTGCCTTCTAAAGTCCAATATTCAACTAAGGCTGACAAGCACAAGTTTGCACTATTTACAGAGACAGTAGACAGACACATTGAAATAAATAACTCTCAATTTTTTAGAGAAGTGATGAACAATGCAGTCTACATTGATCGTGTTTGGTCAGATTAAGCCATTTTAACATATTGAGAAGAAAGTAATTTCTCCTCAAATTCAAAGGCTAATCTCTCAAATCAGACATGTCAGGAGCACAATCTTGCTATTCAAGAATGAGACCTGAAATGTCTCTTTTGGATCTCATCAATTGTTTTTGACACTTCAATGAGAATTTGACTCAATGGTCTAAAGGCCAACAGACTCATTCTTTGAGTTTCTGTTCAGCATCAGACATCAGTATCACCATGACCTATTTACTGCACAAAAGGCCAAGATATTAGACTGGGCATGGCACAATGATTGAGGATGGATGGCAAGTGCATTTTCAGATGGCTCTTCAAAGAAACTCATAGGTGGATCCTTGAAGCTTGTCATGCTCCCTACAGCATTCAACTTAACTCAACACCCAAGTGTTGTCAAAACTGACTCTGCCACTGTGGTTGAACTGATCAAAAACTACTTTGTGGATCTCTACAAGCAATCACCCCTACTAGACAAGCCAAAAAACTTTGGTTGACAATGCCTTCAGTAACTGAGGTCAGAAATAGAGTCTGCCAAGATCCATTTGAGTAGCCAGTTGCTGCAACTTTAGCAGACTTAAGAGCCATATTCTGAAAGGAACATCTTTGATGGCTGGAAGAAATGCTATATGAAAAATCTGTCTGATAAGGCCTTACAATTGATTGTATATCTTCACAACTACTCAGTCTTCAATGTCTGCTTCTCTAAAAATGTGAAGGACACTCACCTCACATATTTCCACAAGCAAAAAGGGGTTTCCTTTTCAGAAACACCTTCCTCTTTGTGCAACGTCTGGAGTCTGATCATTCTTGAAGATTTTGCCCTTTTAGGTTTTTCTTGTGGCTAATTGTGGCTTTTGTGTATTGCACAGTTTCTTCTCATGCATCAGAAGCCCCTGAAGTGTTGCTCCTGGCATAGAGAATCCTCAGACTTGTTCTCTTTGAATTTCTCTCTGCCAGATGAGTAGTTAGACCAGTAGTCATCTGTATAATACTCAATACACTTTGGATTTCCCTCTGCCAGCTGTGTGACTGAGCTACAGCCTTCAGAGGTCACCCTTACACTCACTGTTGTTCCTTCACTGCTGTCAGAGTAAGCTATGCCTCAAAAGGTGTGGCACTACGCAACAGACACTTAGTACAGGGATAAACTATGCCTCAAATACTGTTTAGGAATGCTACAAAAGGTGACATAAAGCTTGGCAATGAGCACTTAGTGCATAGAATTCCACAAAAGATGATGTAAGACTAAAAGCATAAAGACTTGGTAGCAGTAGTACTTTATCTAGCTGTCAACTACTATGCAAGGGCAACTTAGAGCATGAGCTTTTTAAAAGCTGATGTAAGGGAAATCTGGTGAGATTATTTTTTTTGTATTATTGGCTACTTCTGATACAGTTTATATATTAGTAGGGTGAAAAAGTTGTGTAATCTTTCTACTCCACATACTATCCTATGTATGTACAATTATGTCTACTGTCTATGGTAACATGGGAAGGCAACAGCTATGGGTTATGACAGCTTCAACTGTATATAATTGCATGCATACTCTGAAGAAAGATGGAAATACATTGGACTATTGCTGTTGCCCTCTTTGGTTAGGTGTGTGTGTGTTCCATATATATATAGTTTGGTCAGCCTTCATGTATCTACGGTGAACTGGTGGTTCCTGAATGGGACCTCACCACTATAATATACTCCTGCATTCACAAACACTGAAATTAATGATAGTGGACAATGTACATACAAAAGATATCCATTAGATCCCATGCTGCACTCACTGTTTATGTGGGATGGAGTCTGGGGCGACGGGGCGGAACTCTCATTTACGGAATATCTTCACGAAACGTATCGACCCGTGCGCCCAGCGGCATGTCAGAGCATTGAAATCCGACTGCGGTTCCGGTTCTCGAAGCTTTATCGTTGGGCGTATTACGTAATGAGGAACGGTCACAATCAGTCACACCTATCTTCGGACCGGAGTCTCCGCGAAATCGATCCACGGCGCCCAAAGATGTCAGAACATTAAAATCCAACTGGTTCGGCTCCGGTTCTCACTGGGAAGCGTGTCCTATGCTAATATTATTTCTTTGATTTCTCCCTTAGCCTGGCGGTATAGCATCCTTCACAACCTCTTCAATTCTTCTTCACCTTTTCGTTATCGTGACCCATCGCGGCGCCACGCTCGATGACGCGAAACAAGAACTTCCGCTCTTCCTTTGTTATGTAATCGTTCTTCGGGTTCCTCGGAAGCTTGAAAGAATGCTAAACCCGAAAATTCCTTTGAGTACCGATCTCCGTCTGACGGCGTCTAGCTGACCTCGCTACACTAGGAAAGCAAGAGTCATGTCGCACCTTCTTCACGGAAAAAAACTCGAAGATAACCCATACCCAAACTTCTTCTGCTGGTACATGTATGTACCGGGCGCTCCACCGACATGTATCGGAGATTTAGACATACTAGCTTCGGATCGACTTGGACCGTGATCCACCTCACCTACAGAGATACGCTATAAAATACCTTCCTTCCGAGAGTCGTCTGTCGTTCCACCATGCATCTGAGGGTGCCTTTGGTGTTAGTGTCCTTCGTTGCGCTTCTACTCCCCTCCGTCGCTGCCAACAGATTGTTTCGTAGCGGCAGCGGGGCCTCTCCTAGAAGTTCCGACGCGCAGCACGATGTGATTGTCGGACGTCAGTTTCGCGTCAAACGCGATGCTGGCGACCGTTGTGTTTCTATATCTGGAATTGACTTTGCGAGAAGAGTCAACCTTGGGCCTGATTCTGCGTTTGAAAAGTTGACAGTGACTACCTGCAAAAGAGTGAGTTATACCTGATGTACTAGGTTTATATTGACACCTTTGATAGGACATCGAAACATGGCTTGCGAATGATCCCAATGGTAGAGCCCTTGTAAAAATAGTCGGCTTAGATGCCGCAAAAACGAGTCTCGATATCTTGGTGTGTTCTCTGCTTTCGCTGAAGTGATTCTGACAGACTAGATTGACTTTCCAAGTTTTCCGGTGTACGTACGCCAACCTGTCATTGAAACTGTTCTTGAAATTTTCAATCTCGTAGAGCCCGACAGTTGAAAGGCGTCAAGCTCCTTCTGCTATAGCCAAGCGACAGGTGCCTTCGGGCATGCCGGCGGCTGTTCGGAGACGCCGAAGCCTACCGATTCTTACCTTGGCCCAAGCGAAGCAGACGTGCAAGATCAATGAATCTGTTTGTGGCGTAGCAGGTCGTGAAGATGACGCACGGGCGTTTGAATGCATCAATACTCAATCTTCCCTTGATAATTGTACGTTTTAGGCATCTGGTGCTCGGAAAGAACTCATGAGCTCTCCTAGGTGGTGGTTGTGTCATTCCTCACCCCTTCTACGACCCTTATGCAATGACTTCAAAAGGCATAGAGTGTGGACGTCTTCCTCACGTCAAATCTGCGCACTGCGAGCAGTCTCAATGTATTGTTTCGCAATGTAAGGATGGATACGAGCCGACCCACGATAAAACCGATTGTGTTCCTGTCATTTTCGAGTCCCCTGATGAGCACGTCCTTGTCGATGGCGCATCGCCTCAGCCGGTCAAACGTCAAGGTAAAGATTTCACTATGAAATAAGCGCAAGGGGTCGCGATGTATCTATATCTAAAGTAATATTTTGGTACGTTTCATTTTATCTGATCGATAACGCCCAATTGACATGATTTGTCGATCTTAGTTGTGAATTATATTACCCATCCATAGACTTCGTATTTACTTTTAGATTGACTATTCTTTGAATCATTGCTCCAAAAAGTATGTAGAGTTGTAGCTAGGTTCGTTGGTCCATGAAGTGACTTTTGGCCTTGTTGTCTTGTCATCTCAGCGAGTGAATACGAAGTCTGAGGCGGTACAGAGAATCGATTTCATGGAAGCAGTAGAGACAAGGAGCGGGACATCGACAAGCGCGCGATACGACCAAAAAAACTCTTGAGCTTGTGGTGTGGCGCGACTTCGTCTGAAGGTCTGATGCAGTCAGGCGGAATGGACATTACGGACCCGCAAATCATCGCTTTAGGAAGCTGTCTTTCCGTTTTAGGAAAAAGTGCAGCGCGCAACAGACGCGACTTGAAGCTGGCGAAGATCGAAACTCCGAAAAGAGTGGGGTATATAGACCTCGTCGCGTCGAAATGCACTCTCTGGCTTCCTCTTCATTCCCCGCCGCCATCGAGAGCAATGCGCATTGGCCCCACGCTCCTTGTTTCCGCCCTTGTGGCTTGGTTCTTTCCTTTCATTACTCTCGCGCACGATGTCCACCATTCCCGCTCCGGGTCTCTCACCGCGAAACGCGCGACTCACAAGAACTTCACTCCTGAGGTCATCGCCCAGCGTCAATACCACGTCCGGCGCGATCTCATTGACCTCTGCCTCAACGTCGACGCGTCAGCTGTTGCCCCGATTCTTCAGCTCATCAACCCGCTCGCGGCCAATATCCGCCTTTGTCTCTGTGTTAAAGTATGCATTGCCGGTGCAACTTGGAATGTTCGCTTAAAGTTCATCTACACTTGCAGGATCTTGACATCTTTCTAAACTCGGACATTGGTGTCCTCTTGGGCGGCCTCCTCGGTAGCCCGGACGGTCTCCTCACCAAACTCAAACTATTGGTACGTCAGCAATAGGCTTCGCTTATAAGACTTCAACAAGCATACATGCGACAGATCAATACGTCTCCTCACTCCGTGCAGTGCAATTTTCCAACCCACTCCCACCGCCTGTGTGTCGCAGGAAATCCATGTGCTTACGAATGTGACCCGCCTTACGTCAAGGAAGGCGATAAGTGCATTTGCAAGCAACCGTTGACGGAATGTAATGGGGTGTGCGCATACCACCCGCATGTAAGTCAACCTCTAAAATGTATCATGCTACGACCAGGTAGTCCTTACGCATACGTGACCTACCAGGGTTGTAGCTCGGCTGCGCCACGCAAACAACTCCGCGAGACCAGTTCGATCACGTCGTATGCTGCCGCCGTAGCAATCTGCAAGCCAGGACAGACCGTTTGCGGTATACCTGGACGCGAGGGCACGAAAGACTTTGAATGCATTGACACGAGAACAACACTCGATAGCTGTGGGTAGGACCTTGGAGTCTTTGAGTACCATCTAAACGTCTGTTAACAGGTGGAGGATGTATCGTGCAACATCCCTTTAGTGACGGTCCCGCTGCAGCCAAGGGAGTGGATTGCGGTCGTCTTCCTGGGGTGATTACATCCAATTGCTCGGATTATCGATGCGAGATCACACAATGTCGCTCAGGATGGCATCTCGAGGCAAAGCGGAACGAATGTGTCAAAGTCCCTGCATACACCGGAAGGTATAGCATAGGTTCTAGGATGAAGAAAGCTAGTAAGCGAAATCGCCTGGAGGTAGAGACTGTCATTGCTTCGGAACTCGCCAGTCAGCTCAATGAGTATGGTCTACTCGTTCTCAACCTGAGTGACACATCTCGGGCGACGTCGACTGCACTTACGAGCCTTCAGCCTGCAAGCGGATCCTCGACGCCTAGCATTGATCAGGCTTACTACGTGAACACCGCGGTGGCCGCCGCGCTATACACCCTTAGATCGCCTACGGTCGTAGCGCTCGTGGCAAACATCAATTCCCTTGTTAACGTCAACGCTCTTGCACTGAATGCATTCGAGGGCTGTAGATGCATCGATACTTTAGGACTTCACTCTGTCTACGATGACTTGATCGCGGTCGTCAACGCTGGTTTGAGCATCCAAAATTGGTGTCATAACCACCCGGTAGGCGTACCGTCCAACTCGACCAACACGATAACCGTGCCCAATACCTCGGATGCGCCGATCACGATCGGTTTGGACGACGTCCTCAACGCACTAGGGATAGCTTCGCGGAACAGTCACATCGACGTATTTGGCCTCGGTCCCAGTTTGACTGGCACAACAAATTCGCTCCTTAACGGACTAGGGCTCGGTCCCGCGAATGTGAGACCGCGATCATTGGCGCCGTTATCAACTACCGCGCTAAATCCTGATCTGCTAAATATGACGAAAGCTTTAGTCGATGCAGTTGTCATCCTCAAAAATTGCGATCCAAATCTTCCCCCTCCTCAGCCTTCCAGTCCCGCCCAGCCTCCCAATCTCCTGCCAGGCAAACCTCCTGTAGACTATAACCTCATCAACACCATCCTCCAGGCAACCTATAACTTGCTGAACTCGCACACTGTTTCCACTTTCGTTGGAAACATTCATACCCTCGTTGATGTGAACAGCATCGTCGCAGACACCCTAAGATCGTGCGGATGTGTTGATGGACTCGGTTTAGGAGGGCTGCTCGAGAATCTGACCACAGTCATCGATGCAGCGCTAGGCATTCAGGACTGGTGCACCCACAACCCCGTCGGCGTTCTCAGCCCCCCTTCCACAAGCCTCCTGATACACGATCCTACCTCCACACCCACCCTTTCCATTCCCTCAGGCCCTTCAGCGACTTCCCCTCCGTCTCCGCCCAACTCACAAGATACCACCGTGATTGTTGATCTTGATCTCAACGCCCTTTTGAGCAGCATAGGGTTAGGTTCGACTTCGGGTGGCAATCTACTCGGATTGAACGATCTTCTCGGTGGCATTCTTGCGCCTATCACTAGCACATCGCCTGGGAGTGCCGCAACTGGGATCATAAACACAGGAAACCTCGTGGACTCGACGCTTTTGTCGCAGATTCAAGCGCTCGTGAACCTCACTCTGGCCATTCAAAACGGGTCTGCAGCTCTACCTCCGGCTCCACCTAACAGTACTGGCGATCCTCTTCCTGGTTCGGTGCCTGTCGACGGAAACCTCGTCACCGGCATTGTTCAAGCCACACTCAATCTCCTCAACTCAGGCACCGTGGGCGAATTGCTTTATAACTTGCAGGTGTTGGTGAACGTGAATGCTTTGGCGCAAAGCTCACTCGCAGGATGCGGGTGCGTAGATCAGCTGGGTCTAACAGAGTTGGTGAAGAATGTCGGCGCTTTGCTGGCAGCCGTGCTGAATCTGCAATCCTGGTGCGCTGGTCACCCAGTAGTGGTCCCATCGAATCCGCACACGTCTTCACTTCCTACATCGACGACGGTCTCGGGACACACGCCGAGTTTAACTCCAGGACTCGCACCGATCCCAACTCCAGGTCCAAATTCCCACCTTCTGGACCTGGTGATCGATCTTGGTCTCGGCGACCTCGTGTCGGCTCTAACTCTAGGTCTGACAAGCAATGTCAATGCAACAGCTGATTTGGACGATCTGTTGAACATACTTGTCGGAGTCGTTGTCCAGATTCAGAACCACTCGACATCCCTCCCTCCTGCTTCTACGACCACCTCAGTCCTTCCCGCAGTAGCTGCACCAGCAATTCCTGATCCGTTGGGATCCCCTCTGCCATTGACACAAGGTGTCATTAACAATATCGTCCAAGCGGTAGCGGTCTTGCTCAACTCGACGACGACAGCAGATCTCCTCACAAACGTCAATGCGTTGCTCAACCTGAGCGGTCTCCTCGGCGGCTCGATGGATCACTGCGGATGTATAGACTCTTGGGGGCTTCATGCGCTGGAGGATGATTTGAATGCTCTCCTGGACGCTCTCCTCACACTCCATACTTGGTGCCAATACCATCCCCGAGGTAACGACCTTGATAGACCTGGGTCTGGATCGGACACCATCAAAATTGACGCTCAGGACCTTTTGGCAGCGCTCGGGTTGGATAAGGCACTCCAAGTGAAAGGTAATGTAACCGGCCTTGGGCTGAGTAGTCTCGTCAACCCGCTGTTGCATGGGCTTGGATTAGGAGGCATTAGGCGATGGGCGACCGGATAAAGACCGACATCGGTATCCCGGATCTCTTTCTTCACAGACTCAGTCTTTCTACTCGCTTGTCAGAACTCTCTTCTCTCGCTCGAATCGTTTTCTTATTTCTTACCTTATATCGTAATTGTATTGCCTCCTTCCTGTTAGTGATACGTATAGCTTCGTAGTTTCGTAGTTACTTCATACGTGTCCCCGAATCAAACCTTCGAGTTCGAATGAGCGAAAACGGGCAAAAGAAAGTAGATCGGTGACCGCTCCCTCCATGGAGACAAGCTCGGCGTTTTCTCATGACGACCGATTCTTTTGGAACTCCGCCAACTTCAAGTTGAAAGTTGAGAGTCGCAATTGCTCAGCGCTCAAGTATGCGCAGTGCCAGTCACCAACTCCCAAGTCGACCCTCCCATTGTTATCTTGGAGCTTTGGCCTCCAGCTGACAATATGTAATCTCACTCAATGTCCCAACCGAAGCCTGCTCCGTTGCTCCACCACCGATCTTCACTGGATCATTTGAGCTCACGTCGCCTATCTCGATCAGAAGCCGCCGCAGGTGTCAATTGTGCTGCCGATTGTGCGACTGAAAGTGCTTTTTGATTGCCTTTCAATACTCTCCGATGGGCTCGACTGCAATATTCTGATAGCTTCTAGATCAACACAATCGAATTTTCGTCTAACGAAGCACACCTCTTCGGCTGTAACAAGGTGATTGGCGAGACGACAGTCTCCCGACCCTTATTTCTCAAAAGATGCTCCAAATCCCAATTGGGACATTACAGAATCATATTGTAACCCACTTAAAGGTAAGGTTTTACTCTGGTGTACCATCAGAATTTTACCCACGTACTTGGACCTTACTCTGAGTAACTGAGTCTAACATTTTGACGCGTTTTTGACGGGCTAAGCTTGACTATTCTAAGTATGCAATTCTCTAGTTATAGTTACTTCGATGAATCCATTATGTACAGGGATCCCCTTCGGACTA
This sequence comes from Termitomyces sp. Mi166#008, assembly GCA_018857285.1. NCBI lineage: Eukaryota > Fungi > Basidiomycota > Agaricomycetes > Agaricales > Lyophyllaceae > Termitomyces > Termitomyces sp. Mi166#008. Next base: position 2,863 of record JABAKA010024201.1, on the reverse strand, counting down.
TTATCTCCACATCATTGGGATGAATATACGCAACACGGGTGTCCTTTGTCCGATTGTCAACAGGGACAATGTAAGATGACCGAGTTGTTGTCTGCAATTACAACTGGAACCCGAAGTTATGAAGCGGATCTTTGAGAAATGACATAAAGTACATACATGGGCTGTGCGAGAGCTGGTGTCAATCAGTACCGTCACTGAGTTTTTTGGGCGATGTACAATCTCTGCGACGGCGAAATTTCGGCAGGGGTTTCTACTCCCCCAGCAAGGATGCCTATTCTCATCATGGCAAGGAGCTATTGAAATTAACACGACCAACGGAGGTTGGTCATTGCACTCACATTGTGTGCGGCATTGGAGTGTGCATATACCCCACCAAAGAAGGCTGGAGTCATGTCTTTACCGGAGTTTTTCACAAGGAAAGTTCGTCCGCCAGGATGCCCGTCAACAAAGGAAGACACATCATGAATGAAGCCAGAAACAAGAATCAAAGTGTTCTTCTGAGACTCCTCTTGGACTAGCAGTAGGTAAACCAACAGGACCTTGGACGTATCCTAGATGACTTACATGTCTCCCATGTCACAACAGGAAGCTTTTCAGACGATGTAGGCCAGATCAACGATTCCTGAACTTTCCTGAGCTCTTTCAGTTTCATTAAAAGAGCACCTTTAGTAATCTCATTGGAAGGAAATGTCCTCAGATGACTCGCCAAGCCGATCATGGCGCAAGCTGCGATAAACCATTTGGTGGGGTCATATTGGTACCATAGAAACGCGTTCCGATAATCCATCGGAAATTGGTGATGGAAGTTATGATAACCCTCGCCCAGAGTGAGGATCGCGGACAGAAGGTGGTCCCGCGGGCTCAAGGCATCGTCATAGGAAGCAGAACCGAGGTAATGCGCAACTGAATTGATGCAAAACACACACTATAGAATTGTGCAGTCTGAGAATCATGATCAAATCTTTTGAGCAAGTAGGACATACATGATGAACAACAGTTAAGCGCAGTGCTCCCGAGAAGCAAAACCCTCCGAACCAATCATTCCACAAGAACCCTGGAACCAGAGTCGGCAGAATGTAGCCGAAAAAAAAGGCGTTTGTAAAATACCAGCGATGTTGCCACTGTATAAACTTGTCTTTGCGAAGGTCGGAAATATCAGCTTGCCCTGAGCGAAGATCCGATTTAAAGATCACCCAGCCAATGTGTGTCCAGAATAGACCACGATTCGCGTTGTAAGGATCAAAGTCTGTGTCTGTGTGACGGTGATGAGAGCGATGGGATCGGGCCCACCAGAAACAGGACCCTTGTACTGCACTCGAGCCTCCACAGAGAAGAAATATTTGAAGGGGAGGAGACGCGTTATACGAGCGATGAGACCACAGACGATGATATCCTGCAATTATTTGTGAGCAAGGCCATTATTTCGGCTTGGAGAAACACGCGCGATACCAGCTGTGATACCTGAAATCCATCAGGTTTCTTATAAAAGCTATTTAAAAGAACTTACTCACCGAGCATGGAGAAGAGATAATATACAAATGCGAACATGACGGTTGCATGGTTACGAGGCAAGCAACATAAGCCATATGCTGCAATTGCTGGTGTGATTGTTAATATTGCAACGTTGAACCATCGCACGCCGCGTATGGCAGGTATGCCATGATGGGAGTCGGCTGGCATTAGTAGATGATTCGGGACAGCGAGAAGGGAAAATAAGGACACGGAAAGGGACGGCTAAACAGTTTTGGATCGAGGGTCTCAGAAGCTTGTTCTTAGATCCCTACCTGAAAAGACGTGTCTTAGAGAAGGGGGCAGGCGGGAAAGTAGAAACTTTGGCTGTGATGTGATGTTCCAGGGAGAATCCCACGGAGGCAAGATATAAGTAATTCTCGAGCGGACCTAAGTTTTTTCAAGAGTAGATTCGTTCCGGGATCGCTGCTGTAATAAGTATTTGGTCATTTTGTGACTCAATATGGCAGACATAGCCTCGTCTCCAGAAGTTGCAAAGCCTTGTTGTATGAGTAGTAAACCACCGATCGGCCGGTAAGTCCGATTTTCATCCTCGTGAAAACTGTTGAGGAATACAGAGACAACAAAATGCTCATATGTACGATTATTGCATGACATGCCACCGGTGGCGACGGCTCAAGTCCTTGCAACCTTCGGCTATAAGCGTAGGTCCAGATGGCAGCATGTCTTGGAGACGATATGTTTAAAACTGGAATCACGAGTTTCTATTTGCCTTTCATCCTCTATCTGGGCGCCCATGCGAAGATAAGACAAAATTCAAAACAATGGAGACAAGTCAGAAGGGTCTGGCCATTTTTATTGGATGCCTAGTTCTCCAAACTTGGAGAATGATTGAGAGATGATAGGCCTAAGTATATGACACCGTTCCGAAGTGTCTTCTGGTGATCGTTTGCAAGCTCATTTGCGTGAAAATCCGTGAAATGCCAGGGGATAACGCATAAACAAGCGAGACAAATCCAAAAGTAACATTGACAACTTCTGAGCGCCTATGTATGTAATCCGTTGGGATAGATCCGCGATAAACGCTAATTAGAGGAACAGAAGATGGTGTCAACCTTCGGCTTGTTGTGATCATTGATAGGATCAATATTGATCCCCGAATCATTTACGGCATGCCACAGCCCTTGCGGGATGGTGCAGTTCACTTATGTAGGCGACCAACCTCCGAGTCGTGATTTCCACTGCTCTGAGAATGACTTAGAGTTCATGATCTCTATGCCAGAGGCAAAATTCCCGACAGATAGCTGGTTGGCAGCCAGTGACCATCATTATGTACCCAGGAACTTAGTAAAACAAGCTGCAATCCCGTGCCTTTGGCACAGATCTGCAGCTC
>JABAKA010024200.1:0-13002 GCA_018857285.1 Termitomyces sp. Mi166#008 | reverse complement strand
CACTTTTGCTTCCTTGGTGGAATGTTCGGTGTAGAAGCGTGGGCGACGGCAGTCTACGACTCGGGAATCAGCGGGTGATGTGATGTACACTTTGCACATGTTACGATCCAAAGGGTCGACCTCGCAACCCTTTGACTTGCACATTCAAACCGTTTTTTTTTTGTGCCGTCTTTCTATGTTCTGAAACTCTCTCTTTCTCTCTTCTTGGACTCTCTATGAACACCGATGCGCAAGAGGCGGCGATGGGACTGCTCAGCCTCTCGCCCTCCAACCTCCCTGTGGTCCAGCAACCGACGTCTCTCGTCCCTCTCAAGCGCAAGCTCGGTAGCAGTGGGCACACGGGGGTCGTCAAGAAGCGCCCGTCGACAAGCAGCACCAAGGCGGTCTCTGTGCCTGGGGGACCGCGGCTCGTCACGTTTGGAGAGGCGGTTGTGGGGAACGGACATGGGGGACACGGGCAGAGTGGGAAGGAAAGCGAGAAGGAAGGAGACATGCACAAGGAGGAGGAGGACGTGTCGCAGGAGGCGATCCGGTGCATCTGCGGGTCGACGCACGACGACGGATTCAGCATCGCGTGCGACGACTGCTCGCGGTGGTGCCATGCTGCGTGTTTCGGCATCGTCGCCGGCCACGTCCCCGAGGTATGGAAGTGCTGGCGATGCGACCCGCGCCCCAGACGGCCCGTCCAAGCCGACGCTGGTGCCGCCGCCGCCGCCACCGCCGCCCAGCAGCCGCACACAAAGAAACGCCGCCGTCTGTCCAGCGCGCATGCGCATGGGCCGTCTCCGCAGCCGGCAGACGATGCCGACGTCGTGGTCGACATCGACTCGCCGCCGAGACAGACGTATGTCCCCCTCGCGCCGCACGCGAACATCGTCCCGTCGCGGCAAACACGCACACACCTCGTCCGAGCGGCCCAGCAGTGGCGCGGCATCTCCGCCCTCACCCCGTACTCGCCCTCCCACACTCACCTCCAGCCTGCCCCTGCGCCCTCCCCCGCAGCCCCGCCCTTTTACGCTCTACACACCACCGCCCCATTGCCAAAGGAATCCCTCATCACTCCACTCACGAGCACAATCACCCCCTCGTCCGCATACCTCTCCGACCCCCTCAACGCATACGCCCACCTCGGCCTCCCAAAGCCCTTCGTCCATCTCCTCGGCCCCCCTCTCGATCTCGCCCTCGATGCCCGTATGGCCGGCGACGACGCCCGCTGGGTCCGCAGCGGCTGTCGTCCCAATGCAGTCCTCAGGCCCGTCCTTTGCGGAGAGGAAGACGGCGGCAAGACCCTGGGCTTTGCCGTCTTTGCCACAAGGGATCTCAGGAAGGGCGAGGAGGTCGTGCTGGGGTGGGAGTGGGACGATGGACATGCCGTTCATCTTTTACCTGCGCTGTTGAAGGCTCCTGGGCTGTTTCCGTGCGTCGCCTCGTCGCATCTGATTCTTTGTCATTTTCTGACTTTCTTTCTAATCTACAGACCAGCACACAAGGCGCATCTCCGCGCACAAATGGCAAACATCCTCCACCTCCTCACGTCCACATTCCCCGCATGCGCGTGCGGCGCACATGCATCCGATTGTGCGCTCCGTGCGATGGAGCGCTTCGTCCGGGACGGGCAGCGAGAGCAAGAACGCGAACGCGAACACGAACACGAGGGGACTCGCGACCCAGACAGAGAAAGAGACGGGGAATCCGAATCCGAACGACGCATGCGCGAACGGAGAGTTTGGGAATATGAGCGGGAGAGGATGTATATCGAGAGCTACGACCACACTAACCACTACGCTGCCGAATCCAAGAACCACAACCACGTCTCCTACACTAATAACGAAGACGCCGACGACGCACCTATCGATTTCGGCCCGCTTATCGGCTCAACGCGCGGTTTTAGAACGCGCGAGCGTGTACCTGGGTCCGGCGGGCTGGGCGGGGTCGAGATGTGGCACTATGCTGGGGAGGGGGAGGAGGAGGACAGAGGTGAGGGGCCGAGTCGGATTACGTTGGATGGTATTAGGCGGGGGCGTGGAAGGGAGGGAAGCGAAGATGAAGAAGCGGGTGGGGGTATGTATACCCCTTGCTTTTCTTGTCTATCCACACGCTGATTCTCTTTCTTTCTTTTTCTTTTGTAGGACCCTCTACGAACCACGTATATCGCGACTATGAAGATGAACATGAATATGAAGGGTGGGGGCGGGAGTATTATTCAGAAGGACAACGACACCGACAGAGACAGAGACAGGGAGGACGATCGTACGCGTACCCGCACCCGAATCCACATCCCCATTACACCCATCCGTACCAACATTCACATTCACATTCACACTCACGTCCGTACTACGACCAACACCAACTTGAAGCGCATCACCAACACCACCTTCAATCCCAACACCAACACCGAGAAGACCGACCCCGATCCCGATCTCGGCACCGACGCACGTCCGAAGAGAAGATACCCCCCAAGATGCGGAAGCGGTGGATTCAGCGGGCGGGGGAGACGTTGAGGCGGGAGGTGGGGGAGGGTAAGGAGGGGGATGTGGATATGGATGTGGGAGATGCACGGGGGCAGGAAGGTACGTGGTTGATAATTTTTAGGGGGGGAATGCGGAGCGCTTACTTGTAGGATTCAGGATCCGTTCTAGGTGCACGAGAGCGAGAGAGGGAGGGGGAAGCAGAGGCAAAGAGAGGGGAAGGTACGCTATCTCGTTCTTCTTGCGAGAGTGCTGATTTGGATGATGTTTTTTTTTTTTCTTTAAGAGCCGCCGCAGCCAGAGCCGTCGCAGCCAGATGGTTCGCAAGTGAACGTGCAACCTGCCAACTCTGCTTCACTACCGCCGCCACCACTACCGCCGCCGCCGCCGGCTCCATCCACATCTACAACCGCGGCCCCCTACCCCACCGAATCGCCCACCGCATCATTCGCGCGTCTCTCGCTCGTGTCGCCTGTCGTGCCCGGGCGGGATGTCCTCGGGCTCGGATTTGGAATTCCAAATGGACAAGCGCATGCGCATGGGAATGAGAGGAATGGCTTTGGCGTGATGGGTCGACATGGAGGCGGTGTTGGGTTCCTGAAGGCTATGGGGATTTTGGGTGAGCGCGAGGAGAGGGAGGCGCAGGGGGAGACAGAGGAGGGGCGGGAGCAGCAGCAGCAGCAGCAGCCTATCCTCGACGAGGTTGTGTCATCACTAGAGAGTGCAGAGTCGTCTCCACCTCGAGCAGAGTCTCCTCATACTCGAGAAACCGCATCATCGTCCGTTTCCCTTCATTCGCCGGATAACGCAGAGTCGTCTCCACCACCTCCCGCAGAGGTCCCACCGCTTTCCGCACAAAGCATAGAATTGCCTCCTCCTCCAACTTCAACTTCAACTCCGGCTCCCGCTCTACATCCGCCGCATAGCGCAGAGTCCCCAGCACCCCTACCGGACAGCGCAGAGTCACTCTTACCATTACCCCCGCTAGACAGCGCAGAATCTCCAGCTCTTCCTACACCACCACCACCCGCACCCCCTGAGAACGCCGAGTCCCCCCCGCCACGCTCTTCCGCATCGAGGTCCCGCTCGCGCTCACACTCGCACTCTTATGAGAATGAGAATGAGAATTCTTGTTCGCCAGTTGGACCGCCCCCGTCTGCGCTCGAGCCCCCCGTGACGCCGACGCCTTCGCCGCCGCCTTTGCCTACTACGGTCGTGGATGATGATGAAGATGGGCAACAGGAGCGGGAGGATGCGGACGCGGATACGGATGGGGTGAGGTCGAGGTCGGCTACGATCCAAGTGCAGGAGATGCGGAAGGATGCGTCGTCGACTTTTGAACGGGAGCATGAAGTTGAGCCGGGATTGGATCTGGATCTGGAACCTGAACCTGAACCTGAACCTGAACTGGAACGGGAGCGGGAGGAGGCGCCGATGAGAGAGCGGGAGCTGACGCCGGTACTGTTAGCACCCTTGCCATCGCCGCCGCCGCCTCCGCCTCCGCCGCAGCCTGTGCAGCCGGCAAAAGTGAAGCTTTCGTTGCAGGAGTATAAGTTGAGGAAGCAGAGGGAGAAGGAGGAGAGGGAGAGGGAGAGGGAGGAGAGGGAGAGGGAGAGGGAGGAGAGGGAGAGGGAGGAGAGGGAGAAGGATGTGGAGATGCAGGTGGACGAGCCGACGAAGGTTCCGCTGTCCGATGCTGGGGCTATAGTGAACAGTTTAGCGCCAAGGACGATTGTCAAGGATCCGGATGTGGAGATGCAGGATGGTCAGCGGTCGCAATCGCAATCGCCATCTCCACCTCCCGACGTGCCTGCTCAGCTCACTGAACCGGAGCCTGAACCCGCGCCTCCGCCTCCTCAACACGTCGTCCTACAGCCCGTGCAACCCGTCCCCGTCCCTCAGCCGGTTCTTTTGCTGCCCGTGCAGGCGCAGCCAATGAAACCCGTCTCGCTTACACCCCCACCACCCGTCGTCGAGCCGCCTCTTCCTTTCCAACATCTAACGCTCCAAGCCAAGACAGAGATCATCGAGCACATTATCCCTCCGGCCCCTCTCCCAACCAAGTTTGTAAACCACGACCCTCCTCCCAAGGTCAACGGACACACTCCGACCACACCCCGCCCGCTGGCCGAACGCATCGGGCGCCTCGCATCGTCCCCGTCATCACAAGAAGACGGCGAGATCAGTCTAGGCGAAGAAACACCTTCGCCGCAGCCCGCGCCTCGTCGGGCTGCACCACCACCACCGCCACCGCCACCGCCACCTCCCCCTCCACATTCCACACCAAGCCCCGCTCCTACCATCCCGACGATGCGCAGCCAGCTCCCTCGGAACGTCCCGCACACGCCGCCTCGCGGGCCCAAGGCATTGCGCATGTCAGCGCCGGTGATGCCGATGTCCATGTCCATGTCCCAGCCAGGGACAGTGCGTGCCCCGCCGACGGGGCCTCGATCTCTGCGTCTTGCGGGCGGGACACCACCACCACCAGCACTAACGCCGTCGCTGCCTCAGCCGCCGACATTGCCGTACGGACGACAGTTTCTGTCTAGCTCGGATCGCGATCGCGATCGGATGATCAAGGGGAGAGGAGGAGGTGCTGGGAGGGAGAGAGATGAGAGTGTTGCGCCGGAGGAGGGTCTGGGGAGGCGCGGGTGGGGGGGTGCCCCGCCCCGAGGTCCGTCTGCGGACCTTGATAGAGATGATAGAGATAGAGATCGGGAGAGGGAGAGGGATAGAGATGTTGCGAGGAGCTGGAGGGGGGGTGATAGTGGGAGGTGGGGTCGTTGATGATTGATGATGGGTCCTTGCTCTCGTTCTGCCTTTGCTTTATTATCATTATTTCCTGCTTTTTTTCATCCGCTGCTGGTTCATTCTTCCACTTTCGTCTGCCTCTCTCTCTTTCACTCTCTCTCTCTACTTTCGATTAACATGCATTGGGACTTGCTTTTCTTTTTTCCTCTCTTTTTTTTTACTTGCGTGCCTTAAGCTTTTTCTTCTCCCCTCTTTCTCAGTACATTATTGTAAATATTGCCCTGATGTTACTCTATCCCGTCTCTGGAAGATCTCCCTGCTCATCAAGTTCATGTATTGTCGTACATCATTGTAAAACACTTGCATTGTTCCTGGGTGAATTCAAATGCACAACTGAACGTCCTTCCGACCTCGGCTTGGAATCCTTGTGGCAATCAAGCTTTGTAGGCATATAGCCTGACTTTCTCACATTCTCCGGTTGCTTGTGTGAATGTAGATACATAGTTCTCCGTCCACAAACCAATTGCCACTCCAAGAAAATATGCGCTTCCAAGGGTACCGTGTTTGTACAATCTATCATTCGATAAATAGGGAAAACAGGAAGTAATCTCAGAGGTTGTCGATCCTGAGTTTTGAGAACGCCAAACAGTCGAAAGAAAGTAATTAACTCATCTATGAATCGTCATTAGATTGTCTAAATTTATCCATTTTGTACCAAAAGAGTCTAGAAGTAGTTCATCCATCGGTCCGTTCGTGATCACCCATAACCATTGTATAGGCGGGTCAAATCCGAATTGATGTATATCTCGTATTTCGACATCAACCCCGTGAGATAGACAAAGGTCTTTTAAGCGACTGGCTTTAGAAGATTCGGGTGGGGTACAAGTATGGCAAGCAAAGCGCCAAGGCCTTTTTTCACCTTTGTTGGAAGTCATTTGAAGTACACGAGCCTGTATCATATCCAAAATGTCTTCTCCCGATTCGATCATGCACACGAACTCTTTCAGATTTGGGAAGAGGCAGCCTGAGCCTATCTCACGCAAGGCGTCATTGTTGAGCCTCCTTCTAGGAAGGATTAATGTATCGATAGCGTGTGTGATACGAGCAAGGGTATTGAGGGAGCTAGTAAAGATTGGCATGATCACTTCACAGTCCACGAGTTCAAATCTGGACAGAGGGCATTGAGAGTGTTCAAGCATATCGGAGAGGGTGCTGATGTCGAAGCTCCAAGGACCAAAAATTAAAATTGTTATGTATTCCAAAGCAGGAACGAAGAAGTGATCAAAACGTGGCACATAGCCTCCTCGACATTTTATACGTATGAATCGGAGGGCTGGCAGGGCAAGGCGTCGAGGAATTTCTTGGAAAGATACGAAGTACAAGTATTCCAGGTTCACGCATAGCTCGAGCACTTCATGTAGTCTTTCAACTGGGACTGTGCAGATCAAAGATCTGAGATTTTGCCAACCACGTAATGTCGGAATCCATGAAACGAAATTGATACTAGAGACGCGCAGTTTGCGAAGTTTGGGGAAGAAGAGATAGTTGTCATATTCAGGGGATGGTATAGATGATTCACCCAGCCCTATGTCTAGTTCTATGAGGGAGTCGCATTGCTGCAGGAACCTGCAAATAACAGGTATGCCTACATTGACATCGATCTTAAGAACTCTGAGTTGACCACAAAGACTGCCGAGGGAATTCAGGGACTCAATTTGGAACTCACCCCCCATCCAACACATGTCGAGTTTGAGCTCTTCAAGGTGGATGGCTGAAAGCAAATGTCCCCAAGCAAGCGCTGGGCCAGAGACCGAGCCTTGAGAGTTCTTTGAACCGATTATGAACCGGTGAATGCTCAAGTGAATAATGACGAGATTCTGGAACGCGTTGCGAGGTGCGCTCTGAAAAATATCATTGATAAACTTGACAGTCCCACCAAGTGCGATGAGTCGGCAGCGATTGAGATATCGATCCAGGCCTTTCGGGTTGACACCTTTTTCGAAGCAATGGAGATCGATATGGACAGCTGGCGGGAAAATATCGAGAGCACGCTCTAGGAATTCGATGCTATTGATCGAAGCATCATTCAGATCGATGGTAGGGTGTCCCCAAAGTCGAGGGTCCCTGCGCGAAATCGTTCGCCATCGTGAACAGACCCGGCCCAAGATCAAAGGGACTTGCGTCAATTTAGGAGGGACTTTGATGGTTTCTGACAGCAGAACGAAGATTTCCGAGAGGATTTCTGGTGGAAGTTGTCGGACAGGCGAGAGTGGTAATTCAGGAACTTTGATGTCATAGTAGGACCTTCGAGTATCATGCCTTGCGACCGCACCATCTATCTCTTTTCCCGTCCTCTCCACCTGAGCGAGGGAAGCAGAGGAAAGAGCAGTCTCTGCTTTAGATAACGTAGTCCTTTTCAGGGCTTTATTTGTGTCAATTTGGCTGGAAGATCCATACGACGACGACATGTCCAATACAGCGGGAGAAGAATCTACAACGTCGCAGAGTCAAACTCGTTGCCTTGAGAGTTCAGCGCTAAGCTTGACATACCTTATACCCAGTAGTATGGATGAATTTGAGAAGGTCAACTGTTAGATCAACTTCAGAAGAAGCTGCGGTCAGGACAGCAATTTCAAGTCAGACGACTAGCAGTCTTGGACTGCGAACACCTATCCGGGCTCCGGGATCACAATTATGACTTGTTCAAGTGCATGTACTGGCAAGGAGCACCTTAAGAGAACGGCAGACTGGCGATCTTATATATATTTTTTCCCGATCGGGTTCAGGCTTGTCACCGGGTGCCCATCATGGTCACCTGTGCTGCTGCGGTCTGCTGAATTAGCTTCCTTTGACGTTCTCAAGCCGGTTGCTACGACCGTTCCTTGTCCATCATGGTCACCTGTGTTGCTGCGGTCTGCTAAATTAGCTTATTTTGACGCCCTCAAGCTTGATCTCGGCTGCTGCGATCGTGCTTCTCCGCCGACGTTTCCCACATCCAAGGCACGGAATGATCCTCATATATCAACATGGAATTACGAGGTCCGGTGAGCTCCTTCTGGAGTGGGCTGAATCATCGTCTGAAATGGCTTTCGACGGAATAACGACGAGGGGGTATTAACAGGAGATGCTAGAAGAGAGTCTATGGAGGAACATCATTATTACTCTTGCCAGTGGTTCGGGAAAGACACACATTGCAGTCTTGAGGATAAAGACTGGAGTTGAGCGGCAGCCCAAGTGCGACCGATGATCGTAGGTTTTAACAAATCCCATTCTCCATTCTCCTTCAGGTATCGTGGTTTGTTGCAGGATTATTGAATAAAACTTGGACAGTACGATGGGATACGCACACCTCGTCGTCATAAAGACGAACTTGCGAAGTTCGTACACCGTCCGGTCCTTAAACCATGCTCTCTTCGACCTAGAGTGTTCAAACATATCGGAGAGGGTACTGATGTCAAAGTCGCAAGGACCAGCAAGAAGAATACTTATGTGTTTCAAAGCAGGAACAAAGAAGTCATTAAAAGGTCCCGCAGAATTTCCTGGATACCTTGCATCTATGAATTGGAGAACTGGCAGGGAAAGGCATCTAAGAACTCAGCGGTTTCCCCCACTCTGAAATTTGTCTTCGAAATTAACAGATCTTAAAGGATTTATGGTAGGATTTACACATTTTGATCGTGATGGGAGGTGGCGGATACAGAAACGCGCTGGATATCCTATCCCGTCGTCATATTGGTATATCTAGAGAAATACAACGCATCAGGGACTGGGGAGCCGTAATTCCCAGTGATATAAGGACAGTGTCAGCTGCACCAGCTTGAGGTCGGGGTCGCCCATCCCGGTCTCCTTCACAGTAGTGGTGGATGTGTTACCATTGATAGGCATGAGTGTCGGGGTGGAGAGGTGAGACGTTGTCGATGTCGGTAGCGGAGGGAGCTTCAGGGTCATGGATTTGAGAGAGATGCCTAATATTCTGCATTCTTCCATCTTCAACACGCGCTGGTGACCACACATGGTCCCCTGTATCTCCGTTCATTTTGTGTTGTGAATCACTGTTGCTCCTACTGCATTTTCTTCAGATCATTCGCCAGTTCCCAGTTTGCCATCTTGAACGCTTGTTGATCGGGTCGTAGTCTACAATCGGCTGGGCAAATGCAATAGAGGAACGTGTTTTTGGCTCAGTCGTTGAGATGGCGAAAGGTGATAGATTGAACGGGGAGGGAACGCGTTTCTCGGATTTGACTTGAGATGCCGTCAACATGCCAGGTTATGAAACCTTTATTTCCCCAGTATTGTTCGAAGCCTGGAGGAAAAAGGGCTCGTTAGTATGCAAGAAGGAACGAGGCGTGAAGTAGGCGAGATGGGATAGGCCAATTGAACGGACGCAAGGGCGCGCTCAAGAACGTCGGAAGAGCAGAACTGCTACATCCTCAGATACCTTCAGACGCCACAAGCTCCCCCAAATATCCCCAGGCCGTCCAGCTCACAACGAAGCTTCGGGCAAAATTTGAATCCAAAACACCGAGCCAACGAAAATTACCAGCCACTCCCCAATCTCGGTGGAGTAGCTCACACCAATCCTACATCGTTAAAAAGCGCGAATACACCTCCAGCACATCTTGTTCCAGCTCGAGCTTGAGTCGATCATTGAGCGGATATCACGTGATCACCTCGTTCCGAAAACGACCTCTCCAAACGTGCCCCAAGTCGAAAACAAAACGAAAAAAAAACACGTACCCATGGTCGTAAATCTCCTCCCACATATAATCTCTTCACCAGCCTGCTACACCACGCATCCCTTGTACATACTCGGCCTCCTCACATTCGGACTATAAACCATCCACTCGGAGCCGGGGCAGGAGCAGAACCTGCAAAGTACATTGCGCGAGTCGTACCTGGAGGGCGTCTATAGGTCTCTTTCATAGTGGATAAGGCGGGGAGCACTCACGCGTATGGCCACATGCTATCTGTCGTTGCGGGGTACCGCGAGCGAGTGAGGTTTCCTATTGTCTAGCCACTGTACGAGTCAGTGTCAGCAATGAAAGAGAAAGAGAAAAGTACACTCACATGACCCCTGTGACTCTGAATTCGCACCGAGAAGCACAACCGACGTCTCAATATACCCACTCGAAAAACAAAGCATTTTCCAGCTCGATAACATCCTGCTCCCACCTGTTCGGGGTTGTGATCGCCTGTAGCGTCCTACTATAGGTCGACAGCTTGCCGTGTCCATCGACGTCGAGTTTGTCGGAGAAGACGAGCTCATATCTGAAGCCTTTGCGGGTCTTGACAGAGTTCGGGGTGGCGATGTCAATAAGGTCGGACGTTTGAGGGCTTAGCCTGATGCAGGTGAGTTAGGCGAAAACAAGAAGAGAAAAGACGCACATGTGATGTTTATGCAGACATTACATAAGCCCCATGAACACAGTAGAGTTGAAGATACCTCGCCAGGGGAACTTTCAGTTCAATGTATAGTTGACTGACTAGGGATTTGGAAAGCTGGGAGGATAAAAAAGAATGATGAGAGAGCAAACGAATGTTTGACCGATGGTGTTCTCACTCACAGCGTGTAGTACTCACAGCGTGTGGTATCGGCCATTTCTTGGACGGAGCATGGCGCAGGATGAGGTAAGGAGTGTAAGACCGCTCAAAGAGTAGCAAAGGCCTGGGTTAACGTTAGAGATCGTCCGTCGAGCCATCGGTGTCCAAGAGTGAATGAATGACTAAGCGATCAAAACTCGGCTCATCAGCGCTACAAATTACAATCCGTCGGAATACTATCGGTGGGTATGGTGTTGCATCCCGGCCTCAGTCCAACGCCCTCCAATGTGGACAAAGTGATGATTACTCTTGAATGGCTCCTTTATACCTTGCTGGCACTAGTGGCAGATGCACTGGACATAATAATAAGTTCAGGCCAGACAGAAGGCCAGAATTGAGCACGGTGGTGAGTACACAATTCCGGCTTTCGCTAAGAGTGCTCACTTTGGAATGTGCTGTATGTCTCTGCAGCCATCTGATGTTGACCACCTCAGTGACAAGGAGATTTTGGAGCGATTCATGAATGTCCCCTGGATGGAAGGGGAAGGTCGCGTGAAACGTTTGACACCAAAGACCATTGTTAAGCCAACCATGAATATGGAGGACCTTAAAGATATGGCAGAGGCAAACGCACTCAACCTGGTGTTTGCAGAGTCAACCATCCCTGTCCCCCGTGTTCACCGTGTCATTACAACAAGCGAGAGTTTTTTCATCGTCATGGACTACATTCCAGGTCAGACGCTGGCTGAGGTATGGCCTACTCTTTCAACTTGGCAAAAATCGGCATCGCCTAGACTTTGCGTCGGTACATTCGTCGTCTCCGTCGTTTGGAAGCCCCATGCACAACACCTCCGGGTCCTGTTAGTGGGAATGGACCCCTGGTTTGCCGATCGCCTCTCTTTGGTTACGTCAGATCTACTCATGGCCCTTTCGCCTCGTATGCGGAGCTTTCACATTTCTTCAATGAGCGCCACAAAATGGCAGCAGATCTGAAAAAAATACCTTTGGACGATCCCTCGAGGGCGAACAAGTTTGATGATTCGGAGGCTCTCGTGCTGACGCATCAGGATCTCAACCTGCGAAATATGATCTTGGGTGAGGATGGTCGCCTTTCGATTATTGACTGGGGTTGGTCTGGATATTATCCTCGGTGGTTCGAGCATATAGCGATGCAGCGACAAAATCAGTCGGAAGATATCAGTGGGACGAATGACAAGTTTTGGAAGGTGCTGATCCCTTTCATTGCTGGACCATACTTTCAGCAGGAAGCGTGGTCCCGCAGAGTTTGTACTATGCCGAATTGAGCAGGTTGTCTATTTGTTAAGATCTAGAGCTGATTATGGGAGTGGCTAGCCCTTTCCTTGGTTTTGTTAGTCTAGTCATCTGTACTACAACCGACGTGTAAGGTGTATATTATGAATGCTTGTGTCTGTTTCTCAGCAGGACTGTTGTAGGCAATGTTATCGCAATCTGGGGTATTGTTACACTGTACATAAATGATGAAAAATTATTTATGGAACAGGGCCCGCCCCAGTCTCGTCTGCAACCCAGTACCCATATTGGACCTCTGGCTTGGCAGTGAATGCTGTAACAGTTGCATCAAAGGCTTCTACGTTTCCGGGAGCAATGTACCCAGCTGATTGCAAATGGCTGACCAGCAATTTGGCCCATGTTTTGCATCCGCTAATTTGTGGAGTGTTGATGACGAATCGGTTCAAGCGTTGTTCAATGATAAGATTTTCAACATCACGAACATAAACAGTTTTGTTGGGGCAGAGTTCGATATGATATGGGCAGATGGATCTGTCGCTCCTGTCATATGCACGATTTGTGAATCTGAAAAAAATTGGTGCATACTCCAATGTGAAGTATGGATCTCCATCTTGATCTTGATAGACATTTGTGTTATATACAACAGAGTGCTCTGCACCATAAGCGTTTAGGTAGAGCCCATGAACGTGCCTAGGAGAATTTAAATGAAGGAGAGTTTGATGATGTGGAAAATGCTCACCAATGAACCAGATTTTGGCCAAATTGATCATGGATCGAAGGGACCTCAGGTCAATCAGGAAAGCAGTCAAAAGGTAATTCTGGGCATATTCAAAGCTAGAAGTAATTTCTATAGGGCATGTACTATGTGAAGTAGACATGATGCTGGAAGTGCTGGTGAGTGGCAGGAGGTGAGAGTCTGGGAGGCGACCCTGCTTGTCAACCATCGGACACACTCTCTGTCAGGGTGGAC
>JABAKA010024199.1:0-18809 GCA_018857285.1 Termitomyces sp. Mi166#008 | reverse complement strand
TCTTTCTGTTCAGTAGATGGAGTTGCAGGGCCCACTTCAGAAGACAGATCCAGCTGTGAAGCATCAGGAGAGGGGTCACCTGTAATGAATCAATAACTAATTCAAAGCACAAAGATGTAAAAGGTGGGTTCTGGCAGATTCCTAAAGATTCAAAAAGTAGGCAATGTAGAGGTTGCTTTTAGCTAAGTAAGCTACTGGGTTTGTAAAGAGACTATTTAATAGTGGTGCTGAATGAGGGGGGTAGTTGGGGTCAGAAGTATATGTGCCTAAGGAAACCTCTAAGGTGCTAATCCACTCTTTTTGAAGTTGGTCTTGGCAATGCCCTTGCTGACTGTTATTGCCAACTGATGTTGCTGACCATTGTTGCTGACTGGTGTTGCTGATTGTTGTTGCCAATGATTTTGCCAACTGTCCTGGCACCTAAGTAGGTGGACTCAGTGGATGAGGTGGCAACAGCAATGGGCTTGGCTTGTGCAACTTTGATATGCAAGTAGACACCCTGGACAGGCAGATTTGCAGGGCTCCTGACCGAGTTAGCTGCCATGGAGCAGAGGCACCAAGTGGGTTTTTGAAATATGAAGGAGGGGTAGTGGTGATTCCAGAAGGCCACCAGCTACTACAGTTCCTGTTTCTCCTTTGGCTAAACTATGCCTCAAATAGTGTGGTGCTTTGCAGGTCCACACTTAGCACAGAAATACACTATGCCTTAATAGACATGTAGAAATGCTACAAAGGCAATGTAGTGGTGCTAGTGATAGCTGCTGACTTACTGTGCAAAGGCAACTTAGAATGTAAGCTTTTTAGAAATGGAGTGTGAGGGCAATTTCCTCTCGTAGCTCATTGTTCTTTTTCTACTTTTGGTACTACTTATATACTACTAGAGTAGAGTGATTGGTAAGCTTTCCACTTCACCTACTATCCTAAATATGTACTAATTCCTTCTTATTCTGATGATATGGAAACATTAATGCTGCTAAGTGGAGCCTATAAAGTCATAGTAAGTTCTTTTTTTAGACAGTTTTTCCCTGTGCTACCCTTTTTCCAAGAAAGAATGTATTGAGCTATGACTACTTGATGCAATTGTTGATTTTGGCAAGTCACATGTCATCATGTGACAAATCACATGACCTATCATGGTCATGAAAAACAAGAAAAATCCAAAATTAATAACTATTTGCAATTAAAACTTTATGGGGCTTATCATCCTACTCCCTTTTTGAACTTTGACTGTTCCCAGTCAATCAATCAAGCTTCTGAAGTTCTTGATCTTCTGATCTTCATATGTGGCACTATTCTTTTTGTAAATCAGCAGCAAACTTCAATTTTAGAAACCATTGTCTATATAGGTACTCAGGTTTATGGCCTTCGACTCCAGCATTCTTTTCTGCTCAATGCTTATAGTCCTTTGTTATCTCAATTGATTGAGGGACACCCAATTTCCTTCCACTTGATCATCATGCTTCTAGCTGACATTTCCTATTACCCCAGATCTTGACTAAGTTTCCCCTTCTTAAGATCTCTGCTGGTGCTAGCCTTCTAGAATGTGAATGCACCACTCAAGATTTGGTCATTGCAGCCAACAATGTTTTCTACAAGGCTCAAGGATTGGCAATGCTGGTGCTACTTCACAAGATGGCATTTGGTCTCTTGGAGGGATTTTCTGCAGCTTTGTCAGTTAGACACATGCCTTTTATTCCTTATATAGCTGAGCCTTAAAGTCCACCTATGTGTGTGAGTTTTTTCTTTTTGCTTGCTCTGGGGGCTATCCTTATTTTTAATTTTTAGCTTTATTCAGAATTATTCCTTCAAGAACAGAAGAAAATTCATGCTACACAAGTATTGCTGATTGCCACTTTCTATCCTTTTGATTCAGCTTTTTAGTTCTAGCACCTTGCTGACTACTCAAGAACTGCCTTCCTGACAGGCACCTACTCACAGCAAGAGTAAGGGCAAAGCAAAGGCAACAGAAGAAGACAATGATGAGAAAGATGAGGCAACTTAAAAGTTGAGGGAGGAGCTGGAAAATTTTGTAATCCCAACCAAAGTGAGTTTCTTTCCCTATTTTCCTTTGTAGCATTTTTATGTGCCTTTTGAGGCATAGTTTAGTCCCATACTAAGTGCTTACATGCAAAGCACCATGCCTTTTGAGGCATAGTTTAGCCAAGGAGGTACAGGGCAGTGCTACCACCCCACCCCTCCTTCTGCCACTGCTGCCTCTGCCACACAGCAGCTAATCTGGTTGGAACCCCTGCAAATCCTCTTCTCCAGGGTACCTTCCCTCCTATTTAAGCTGCACAACACAGTTGGCAAAATTGTTGGCAACAACTGTCTGCAAGAAGTGTCAGCAACACTGGTCAGCAAGAACATTGCCAAGACTGACCTCAAAGAGAGAAATTTAGCACCTTAGAGGTTTCCTCAGGCACACCTACTTCTGAATCCCACTATTCCCTCTCATCTAGCAATTCTACTATAGTCCCTTTACAAACCCAGTAGCTTACTTAGCTAAAAAGCAATTTCTACATTGCCTACAAGTTGAATCTTTAGGAACCTGCCAGAACCTGCCTTTCACATTTTTGTGCTTTGGATTAGTTACCAATTCCTTATAGGTAGCCTACAATCTACATACATTCTTTGATAGATTGTTTGTGTCTTGGAATGACAGCTCATGTAGATCTCTCTCTCTAGCATGCATCCAGGCAAATGAGCATGCTATCAGTGCCAGTGCCAGTGGGTCTTTGTACTTGTTCAATTTCCCTTGTTAACTGTTTTCCTAGCTGATGAAACTAAACAAAACGCCCTTCTAAAAATTAGCTTGCATAAGCAAACACATTCCCTTTTTGCCAATGGGACTACAAGTCCCTATACAATTTCAGCAAAATCATCCCAGTGTTGAATGATGGTGAAGCTGCATGCATGGCCAGTATAAAGAGGCAGCTGGAATGTTGGAGGAGATTAGAAGGCGTTTTGAGTCAGCATGTCAGGAATTGCAGTGGGCTACATGCCAACACAACACCTTGGCACTGTATCTTCATGACTGTGACTTGGTGATGGATTGGCACAAATTGAATAACATCGAACTTGGGGAGTTTTCTCATACTCAAGATCTCTCTATTCTTAGCAGCTTTTCTGTCCTATACCCCCACTAGGTGCCCTGTTTGTCAGCTTTGTTCTACATACTGTATTTCTAGTTTTACTGTAACTACAGATTTATTATCTTGGTGATGTTTATCTAACTGCTTTTTGTGACTTTGTAAGAGTACTGGCACTGTTGGCTAGGTGTGATATCAAAAAACTTTAGCTTTTGAAGCATTAATGCTCAGTAAATCATCATAGGGCTAAGCTTGTAATGGCAATCTCTGAGGGCTGTGGCTAAGTCACACAGCTGGCAGAGGGAAATCCAAAGTATATTGAGTGTTGTACAGATGATTACCAGTCTAACTACTCACTTGGCAGAGGGAAATCCAAAGAGAACAAGTCTGAGGATTCCCTATGCCAGGAGTGACACTTCAGAGGCTTCTGATGCATGAGAAGGAACTGTACAATACACAAAAGCCACAGCCAGCCACAGGGAAGGCCTAAAGGGGCAAATCTCTGAAAATGATCAAACTTTGGAAGTTGCCCAGACATTGTTGATCTGCTGGGTTGGGAACTTGTTTGGATTATTGACAGAGTAGAATTGAAGCTATAGGGCTGAAAGTAGGACCAAAAGGAAGGGCTGAAGAAGGAGAATAACAGAAAATTATAGTGAGGCAGAGAGGTGAAAGGTGGAGAGAGCTAGGTCCCCTGACACCAACCTTGACTTCTCAGTGTGTCATGCATTCTCAATGACTAAGACCACTTTGACACCCCATAAGTCTATGTGCCAGTTTGCAGATCTCTCCAACTAGTGGATTATTGCTCTAAGTGAGAGCCCCCAGGTCAGCAGGACCTGACACTGAGTCTGCCAGGTTGGGAAACTTGTCTGGATTATATACAGAGCAGGATTGAGGCCAAAGGGCTGAAAATAGGGCTAAAAGGAAGGGCTAAGGAGGAGAATAGAGGAAAATTATAACAGAGTAGAAGGGTGAAGAGTGGAGAGAAATAGGTCTCCTGGAATCACCCCCCCCTCTAGCATGCAGTGTCTTGATGTGTGGGGTAGAAGAAGTTTCAGATTGCTCTGTCAGCTAGTGAAATAGGGTAGATTCCTTGGATGGCTCAGGGGGAACTGGGGTGTCATCAATAAAACTCTCAGACTAGACCAGGTGCATGGACATCCTCCTGTGGTTCCCAAGATATATCCTCAATGTCATAACCCTTCCATTTCACCTTGAACTGGAGCTATGCCAAAAGAGGTGACTGTCCAGAATTGCCTCTACTTCATACTCCTCCTTGTTGTCAACCAGGACATGTGGTGGCAGTGGATTTGGATGGTGGCCAGGAATAGGGTCATCTGACAGCTTTACCACATTAAAGACTGGATAGAGTTGGTGCATCTCCACAGGTAGCCTTAGACAATATGCTAGAGGGCCTACCTGTCATTCAGCCACAAACAGTTCCAGATGGCAGTGAGACAGCTTTCATGACTGAGTAGTAGTGATATGTGATGCATCCAGGTATACTCAATCCTCTTGCTTATACCATGCTGCTTCCATGTCATCCTTTGCCTTGGCCTCCTCCTGTGCCATTCTCATCCAATCCACAAACTCATTCACTGATTTATTTATGAATGGACATGTATGGGGCTTGAAGCTCATCCAAGAGTGTCAAGGAGGAATGGGAACATCCGTATGGCAGTGTGGACATGGTTGTTGTACTGAAATTCTACATCTGAAAGCAGCTCATCCCAGTCATCTTGCTCCTTGTTGCAAAACAGGTGCAGATACTATTCTAGCTCCTGATTAACATGCATGCTATGTCTGGCCATTGGATTGAGGGTGATAGGCAGTGGAGGTATGGAGCTTCACATCAAGAAGGCAGTAGAGCTCTTGAGTAAACTCTGCAATGAACTGTGGTCCTTGATCAGAGACATAGGCATCAGACAGGCCATGCAGCTTCCATTATGTTCTTCCAGTAGAGATTGGCAGCCCCCATAGCAGAGCATTTGTGTGGATGGGGATGAAATGGGCTCATATAACAGTTCTGCCTAAAATGGAATGTGTCAGAACTGCATGCAACTGTCAGGGGACCTATCTCTCTCCACCTTTCATCTCTCTGGCCTGTTATGATTTTCTTTATTCTCCTTCTTTAGCCCTCCATTTTGGTCTTACTTTCAGCCCTCTAACCTCACTCCTGCTCTGTGCATAAATATGACAAGATGAACCCTGAGATGTTTCCTTTTTTGGAACAGTTCCCATTTTAGAGCAGCTTCTGGCAATTTTTGGAGTTTGATCATTTTTAGAGATTTGCCCCTTTAGGTTTTCCTTGTGGCTGACCATGGCTTTCATGTATTGTACAGTTCCTTCCTATGCATCAGAAACCTCTGCAGTGTTGCTCCTGACATAGGAAATCCTCAGACTTGTTCTCTTTGGATTTCCCTCTACCAGGTGAGTAGTTAGACCAGTAATCATCTGTACAACACTCAATATCCTTTGGATTTCCCTCTGCCAGCTGTGTGACTGAGCCACCACCCCCAGAGGTTGCCCTTACAATAACTGAGCACAGAGGCATAAGGAATGAAAAGGAAGGTCTTCTGACATCACTTGTTCTCTAGTGTGTGGCATCTTGACATGCAGGGTAGAAGAAGTTCTGGATTGCTCTGTCAGCTGGTAAAATAGAGTAGATTCCTTGGATGGCATCAATAAAACTCAGCATGGATGTTTTTCTGTAGTTTCTAAGATATATTCTCAATGTCATAACCCTTCCATTTCACATTAAACTGGAGTTTATGCCAAAAGAGAAAATTGTCCAGAATCTCCCCATTTTATACTTCTAAATATACTTGATTCCCTTGCTTGTACTGCAGTGTTGGAGTGCATCCTCAGTCATAGTATTGGGTCATGTCATCCTTTGCCTTAGCTAATGCTGCCTTGGCCTCCTCTTGTGCCATTCTCATTTGATCCACAAACTCATTCACTGACTCATTCTCTAATGAACATGTACAAGGCTCAAAGCCCATCTGAGAGTGGTGGCCAGTATTAAGAAAGAATGAGGACATTTGTGTGGCAGTGTGAACATGGTTGTTGTACTGGAATTCTGCATCTGGAAGCAGCTCATCTTAGTCATCTTGCTGCTCATTACAAAACAAGCACAGATACTGTTCTAGCTTCTAGTTAAGTTATAGGCAGTGGAAGTATGGAGCTTTAAAGAAGGTGGTAAAGCTCTTGAATAAACTCCACAATAAACTGCAGTCCTTGGTCAGAGACATAGGCATTAGACAGGCCATGCAGCTTCCAGACATTCTTTCAGTAGAGATTGGCAGCCCTCATAACAGAGCATGTTGTGTGGGTGAGGATGAAACAAGCTTGCTTATTACAGAGGTCCACCACTACCATAATGGCATTGTACCCATGAGCATCTGGTAGCTCTACTATGAAATTCACTGAAGACATGCTCCAGTGCTCTGCAGGGACAGGGAGAGGATGGAGCTCTATAAAGAGTTGACAATGAGGTTTGGTTTGGAGACAGAGGTCACAGGTGCTAGTGTAAGAGCCAATGTACTAGAACATCTGAGGCCATCAGTAGTTGTGGGATATGAGCTCCAGAGTCTTTTACCTGCCTAGATGATGGATGATGCAAGAGTCATGATGCTGTTCTACAATTTGCCTTTGGAGTTTTTGGATGTTAGGGACATATATATGCTCTTGCTTGGAAGGTGAGCAGGCCATCCTGCAAGGCTCATTTGTCTGTGTGTACCAGATGGCAAACAGCTTTAGCTTGAGGAGGACAATATTATCATTATCATCCATTCCTGTGCCATGGTCAGCTCATTGAGACAGTGCATCTGACTTGCCTATGCTCCTCTGTCCAGGTCTATAGTGCAGTAAGAAGTCAAAGTTGGCCAGATCCAAGGACTACTGAGCTTGACAGAAATTGAGCTTCTTTGCCATCTAAAAGTACTGGAGGTTCTTGTGCCATGCACCCTCAAGGAAATGCTGCCACTCCTCAAAAAATCAAATAATCATGATCATCTTCTTATCATGGTACTTAACTTTAATCTGCTCAAACTTGCACTTCTTAAGCTTGAGGTAGAGCTGGTGTTGGAAAAGGTGTTCCAAGACAATGTATGTGATCTGTTGATGCTCCTTTAGTGTCTTAGTATAAATAAGGATATTATCAAGGTAGACACAGACTACACCTTCCACAATCAAGTCACAGAAGATATCATTCATCATCATCTAGAAGGTGGCTGAGCCATTAGTGAGCCAAAAGAACATTACAAGAGGTTCAAAGAGTCTGTGGTTGATTCAAAATGCTGCCTTCCACTTATCCCTTTCTTTGATGTACACAATGTTGTAGCCTCAACAGACATCTAACTTTCCTGAAGGTAGAGGTCATGTTGGTGCTGGGGGTGGTGTAGCAGTAAAGGGAGCATGTGCAGGAGAAAGGAATGAGCAACTGGCAACTAAGAAGGGCAATGGACTGGATGAGGAGTGTTGGACCAGAAAAGTGCACCACTTGCATGGACTACAACCATTAAGGGCTTGGGCTTCTAGATATTCAAGCATCCTTTATAGGTGAGAGCCTCATGTCTGCCTCCAGGTTCTCTGTAGTTGTTGTTGTTTGCAGATGCTTCAGCATTGTAGTAGTAGTAATAGTGGTTGCTGGGGCCTCCTTGCTGCAGGAATGTACCAACCACATGTCCACCATCAAGGAGTCTGCCATTGGGAGAGGACTCCTCTAAGTGCTCTGCCACTCAGAGGTCCTCCAGGGGTCCAATTGTAAGGAGGTCCATTCAGGGGTGCTTATAAGGGTGACCTCTGGAGGCTATGGCTCACTCACACAGCTGGCAGAGGAAAATTCAAAGTATATTCAGTATTGTACAGATGACTACAAGACTAACTACTCATCTAGAAGAGGGAAATCCAAAGAGAACAATTCTGAAAATCCTCTTGCCAGGAGCAATGCTTCAGAGGCTTGTGTTTGACCACATTCCACTGGCAGGGACTTTGTTGAAGTTGAATATTTATTGTCATGGGCAGTCTGTAACCCAGTGAAGATGGCAAAACTTAGTGTATCAGTCCAATATATGAACATCCGAGTTGTCCAAGGAAAGCTTGGATTTGTCAAAGCTTGACCACTGGTAGAAGATGAGAAGATCAGCCCTCTGGACAGATGAAGAACTTGGGATACCTATAGGTGATATACAGTACAGTATAACATGGGGCAGCGGAATCTCTATAATATCATCCAAATTTAGGCTCAAGGAACTTGCAGTGACCTGGTGAGCGCTCGGCCGCTGATAGGACATGTCATATCATGGGCTATGGTGATTGGCAGAGCCCGATGTTGACATCTGAAACGCTGGGACAAAGGTACTCCGAACGATAAGAATCAAGGTATATGAAACGTCAGGCGATCAGATCCATCATCCAAAACAATGTCGGGGAAAGAATGTATCGCAGCATGGTGAGCACCTTGATGATGTGAAATTAGAAATAGCTCACTTGTAACAGATGCCGCTCTGAAACCTCATGAAACAGGACATTCCAGCATGAAGAAATTAAGAACCTGTAGCAAGATAAGTGAGCTCATGATGATTGGTGTGGCCATAGATAAAATGCAGAATGACCTTGACCAAGTGAAAGTTCAATGAAATGGTGTAGTCGAAAATATAACGGTCAGCTAGATCTAGCCACACATGGCGCTGGTTGTCCACTGACAACACATGGGGACAAGAGAAGAAAAAGACGTAATGGATTTGATAGTGGTCCATGCGTCCTTCTGCATTTGGACAGTCAAAATGAGATTTCGTCAACAGGGTGAAAGAACGATTGTAACTGGAAGAAATTACCTGTGGAAGGCGATAGCAGGAGTTCGGCCGTTCAGCATGAGAGTGGCGTTGAAAAGCTAGGTCGGCCATGCTATTGTCGTCAGGGAGAATTAAAGTTTTGCCCGTCCAGAATGTCATTGACCATGAGCTTATAACTCGGGCTTTAATTTGCACTTGAGGAGCTTCGACGTCCGTGGCTGGTAAGAGGAGCCACTAGGTCATGGTGTATTAGCTGATAGTTCGAGACTAGGTTTTTGTTATCTCAGATGCCTATCATCTAGCATGATTCCAGGATTGATAATCCTCTTGGCCTTGTCTTTGTCTTGCTCAAATGTCGACAGTTCCACTTTCACCAACCCCTGGTAAATTGCTGAGATAGGTTTGTTGATAGGACATCCCTCAAACCACTTGAGATATGAAGCAGTGCATTGTCACTGTCTTTCTTTCTCTCGATATCCTCCAACTTAGTAACTCGATACAAAGAAATGTCTCAGTCTATGGCCCAAATTGCGCTCAACTTGTTTCACGAGGTATATACAAGTTGATAATCAAAATTCACAGAGCTGTCTGTTTTGTTTATCGTGACTTGGTACTGCACCAAGAGGAGAAGAAAATTCCATAATGCAATCAGCAGGGCAAGAGATATTTCATGATTCAATTGCTTCATTGACGATTGTTTCTTTTTGCTATGGTACTAGTGTAATTACGTCTCCAATGATGATGCCAATGCTCCAGAAGTGTTCTGGTACCCGTTGCAACTATGTCTGCCTACGCTTTTGCTAGGTGAACAAACTCGAAAGACCAAAGATACGCACAAGAGTATGACAAGCGTTAGCTTTGAACTTAGCCTTCTAGATGGCAATTAGCCATCACTTGCCTGGGTATCATTCTTTTCTCGGGATACTGGCTAGTGCAGCTAGTCGAAGCAATTATTTGATATCATTTTTTTCCAACGCGGTACGATGTCTCTTTCCGAACGTCTGGACGACATGAATACTCTGTTCAAGAAATGGGATGTATTCCAGCTCATGGTAAGAGCTCCTTATCGCGACCTATCACCACCACCCAATTCAGCAATCTGCAGCTGATCGTACAACTTTCAGTACGAAACCTCCTTAATCAATGTATTATGGAAGTTGATACCCCTTCACAGTTATCACACTAGTATTTCTGTCAATGTATCCGAATTCCCAAGAGGGAGTGAAAACACGCGAACCTGGTTTTATCTAAATGCGACGACCTCAGCCACGATTGCGTTGTTTTTGACGAATTTTGTTCCGTCATCGTTCACTGGTTGGACATTATTGTATGCCTTTAATCTTCCTCTTCATACTCACTTCTGATCTTCAGGCTGACTGGAGACACGTCCAGTTCCTGCATATAAATATCTTGACAGATAGCCGCCAAAGCCAATTCCAACTGTCTAGTTTGGGTTTTGTCTTATACGTCTTAGTGGACTCGGAAGCCCGGAGCAAATCAGCATAATTTGGACTTAAGGCTTGCCTTGATTGTGATGGGCATAATAATCCCTTCTGATTTGTTTGGTCCATTTTTATGGCTTATACTGTACTAGTAGCTGGAGCGGGTTATGCATCGATCTCAGTGAGTATTATCCCTTCCCCTCATAATTCACGAGTTCATTATCTACAGTTCTACTACCCTACACTTACAACGGTTTTGATTCGAGGACCATTCTCAATCGCAGGTATACACCAGAGAGTGAGCTCGTAAATGCCTTCTTCAGGTTTTGATTGGACACCATCGCCACACGGACACTCCAATGCAATAGGATTGTCTATGCATCTCATTCTCCTGGCTGATATAACGGCGGGAATTCTCAAACGTAATATTGTAACTGTCCGACTTCAGGACCTGAATTTGCATTGATCAGCACAGCCAAGGAACAGACAGTGTGGGGAATGATGAACAAGCCTATCAAACTGAGGAATGAAATGTGTTGACGTAGATGTTGCGGCAGAATTGACGTCGACTGTACCACATAGCCTGCTGTCAACCATTGTTGAAGTGTAGATGATGAGCCGAACTTCCTCGGTCTTTACAAGACACGACACGCATCATGTCCGAGCTGATGAACTCTAAGAACATTCTTACCAAGTGCCCACTGCCCCACGCTTTCCCTCTGCCTTCATCACCACATCCGTGGCCGGAAAGCCGATATACAAGGTCCCTTATGGTGTGCATTATGGCTCTCATTGACGACGAAGGCACTCAGGTCTCCAATTGTCCAGTGATGCAGTACGGCAGTTCGAAGTGACAGGAAGGGGTTCTGGGTGAGGGAGAGGCAATCAAGCATATGAAGTTTGCGTGCGTATCATGTTTATCTGTACCATTATGTCAAATCTAATTGATAGGTACAACGTAGGGATTCAGACGTTCGACATCGCCAATGTATGAATCATCCTGCGCACTGACGCCAAAATCAGCATTGAAGAGCTCACGCACAAGAAAGGGTTATCGATGGTGAAGATCGCGGTTATGTAGTCCCTGTCGAGGGAGGGTGTTGCAGCCCCGGTCGCAGGTACAACGAGTATTCCATGACCCAGCTGTCCTCGACATTCCGACGAAGTATGACATATGGTGTATATGACTTTGTGTGCTTTCATCCTCCAGACGTTAGCCGCTTGCTCATTCAATTATACGCAGGTCATCGAGGTCAACAATAATTGGTTCCCCAACTGGCAGGAATCACTCCTTGACCACCAGTAACCCTTCCTCGGAGGTGATGATTAGTAGGTATCTTGAGCCGAGGAGGGCAGAGGGGAGCTGGGGAAAGTATGCTATACGGTGAGAACGCGGGGAAGACGCTTGACGGCAGGAGTAACACGGCTGGAGAACGTCATAGCGATGGGTTCCGCGTTGGGCCCTAGAACTCTCCTGATCCGTCCTCGGCCGCAAGTTCCAATTCATCAGAAACCGCAGCGCCGAGATCCGGCTGACAAAAGTTTTTATCTGATAAGAACTGTTTCATTGATCCGTTTTCTTCCCAATGTCTGCAACCAAAACCGTCGTCGTCCTCGGTGCTGCCTATGGAGGTCCATTTTAGTTGAATCAGCAGCACACGAATTGTTCTTAATATCTCTCTTATAGGTGCCAGAGCTTCTCAGATCCTCGCCGCTGGTCTTCCTGAAGGATGGAGGATACTCTTGATTGATCGAAATTCGTACGTTTGCTAAAACTTGGCTATATACGTGTCCTGACCTGACCGAGGCATTTAGACACTTGAATCGTGAGCATCTCGGAAGCTTTCTTTGCGTCCTCTAACTTCTGATCAGATGTCTACATTTTCCCTCGGCTGTCAGTTCTACCCGGACACGAGCACAAAGCATGTAAGCAACCATTCATATATCTTTCTGACCGGCTCCTCGATAGAAAAATCCAGTCATCCCGCTTTCTAAAGTCTTCCTTCTCGAAAACTCTTCTCCCCTACACCGATGTCTCCAAGCCACTGTCATCTCAATACACAACGACTCCATCACGCTCTCCAAGGCTTTTCCGGAGCACGGCTTGGCGAGCAGAACCGTTCCTTACGACTACATGGTCTACGCCCTTGGCTCACATCTTCCGCCTCCTCTCAACCTCTGGGGCACCAGCCCGACAGGGAACGTCGTCCAACCAAAGGGCAGGCAGCTCCCCGCGTATCAGGGCATGAAGTCAGAAGGAATCGCGTGGATGAAGGAGCATCAGAAGATTGTCGATGATGCACCAACTGTTCTTGTCGTCGGTGGAGGAGCACTTGGAATTCGTATGTCAACACGCTCGACCGTCTGATCATCAATCGAACTAACCATTATCTCCATTTCAGAGTACGCGACGGACATTGCCACGATATACCCCGAGAAGAGGGTGACACTTCTTCATTCTCGAAAGCGTCTTTTACCCCGCTTTGATGAGGCGATGCATGATGAAAGTGAGAACGTCCTATTCCTGGCGTCCACACAACTCATGCTGACGTCTTCCACTCAGTCTTGAAAGTCCTCGAAACGATAGAAAACATCGACCTCATCCTCGGCGAACGACTCGACACGTCCTCCGTCACCCAGAACCTCAACGCGCGTGGCCAGCGTATAGCCCGCACCGTATCTGGCAGGGAGATCGCTGCGGACCTTCTGGTAAATTCCTCTCGTCCCGTCTCTTAGACCTCCCCTCGCGGCTGACTGATTCTTGACCATCGTATCAACAGCTCATGTGCACGGGCCAAACTCCCAACACAAGTCTCCTCAAAGCCCTTGACCCATCCACCGTTAACCCCAACAGCGCGCTCGCCCACGTACTGCGAACGATGCAGCTCGGCGTTCTACCAATCCTACCGACCGAGTTCGAAGTTGAAGATGCGCTCCAGCGGGTGAGAATCTCTGACTCGGATACTCCTACCGCCGCCCCCGGTTCAACTTTAGTATCAACACCAATACCCACGGCAGAAGAGGAAGAGGAACCCATAGAGGAACTCTTCGAGGACACATATACACCATACCCGCACATCTTCGTCGTCGGTGACGCTGCCGATGCGTTCGGCGCTATCCCGGCGGGTCACAATGCGTATTACCAGGTTCGCACCCTTTTATACACATATTACCATACTCCTTCGACTAATACTACGCAGGGCGAAATCGCCGCTCGGAATATTCTGCGTCTCATTAAACGGGCTGCGGAAGATGGAGACGAGCCGCTTGAGCGGTATACGCCAGGTCAACCGGCTATCAAGGTTTCGCTTGGACTTGTCAGTTCATCTTGTATTACCTGTCTTTTGTTCGTATATCATAATGTTTTTCAGGATACGGCGGTCTTTCAGTCACAGGGCATTGTTGGGAGACGGGAGGGTGGGGCAGAGGATCTGGGTGCTGCGCTTATGTGGCCGGTGTTTGGGTTTAGGATTAGTGAGGAGGGGGAGATGTATGAGTAGAGTGCGTGCGTGGAAGTGGGGTTTGTTGGTAGATGAGTATTTTATGATTAAATAAGCTTGGTGCTTTGTAGATCTTTATATACGTTGAGAGGATAGGGTAATGACGCTTGTACCTGCGAATATCCACCCTTTGCTCAGCCATGTAATTTGAGCTTACTCCATACAACATTGGATTTACAAACATTCACCGGGACCAACCCGTTTTATGTATCACATCTTTCTCGACTTCTTATTCGTGCTCTATTCCTGACCACCCCGAATCTAACGAAACTTATGTAGACATCAACGGGTGGCCTGACTGTCGCATTTATAGCCCATCACTGCGCTGAGAATTGACAGTTTCAGAAGAAATTAAAAATAGCCCCCACGGTGCCTGTATGAACACTTTTTGAGCAATCTGTTCCTGCATCTCTTACAACATGACCAGTGTAACAGACTTGTACTCCACAGTCTGATAAGTCCACGATTGTTGTCCTTTGACGTATACCCTTAAAACGCCCGCTCCCGAGCAGGATCGTGTGCATGGAACTCAGTCCTCTGCAAGAGCCAGCCGGGTAGGTCATGTCGAGCTATCTTAGGCCATGCCATATTTATGAAGCACAGCAGTAATCGCGGCTCTGAAACATCTTTGGCTTCCTGAGAACATATCTGAAAATAATCTGTCGATGTCAAGGGACTCATCAGAAACGCGGTGTAGAAAAGTAAAAGTCGTCCAATCTCCGTATCGTTTGAAGGGAAGAATAACGAAGTGCGCAATCAGGGAGCTATGATATACCTGTAACTGGGATCCACTCTCATCGAATGACTGATAGGTTGATGGAGACGTCACCACGGATATTTAGATGCTCAGCTTCGGTTCTGTAATTTTGCATCGTGGATTCTTACTAGCCAAGTTCGGAATTGAAAATTGATTTCTAGTCGAAGCTTTGACATCCTCGCGGGTCTATCCGAGATCTTGCGTTCTTTGGCCCCAGATAATCAGGCTCTCCCGAAATGCTATAAAAGTGTTCAAATACTATGCATACAAGCATCTCGACCCTTTCATCATGCCTTCACCATATGCCACTGTGGGGGAATCTCATGAAGAACTCTGGTTCGAGCGGTCCAACTATATCGCTACACACATCGCTTCAATGTGCTACGGTAAGTTCTTTTGTTGTTTCGTGATATCATTCCTTATGGAGAAACACCAGGTGCACAGATCGCGGTATTCTTTATTGCAACCTACCACGTCCTTCGATGGAATACATCTGCAAAGAGAAGGCTCTTCTGGCTATTCTTTCTCTTCTTGCTCACGGCGACTGCGACAATAAATCTCGCCTGTAGTATCAAGTTCAATCAGTCTGCCTGGATAGACGAGCGTAATTACCCTGGTGGCCCATATGAATTTCTCGTAGAGCAGCAATCACGTCCTATTCTTACTCTTGGAAACACTGCCTCTATTTTGGGTTCATTTTTTGCCGATGGAATTCTTGTATGTTAAACTTCGCTCATCAAACACGGGATACTGACTGTTCTGTGCTGCACAGTTGTACCGTGTCATGGTTCTATGGAATTTCATGTGGTACATTATCATTCCTCCAACCCTCTTTTATATCGTTTGCGTCAGTGAGTATATAGAAAATCCAACATTCTCATTTCTTACTTATAATATTGTAGTACTATCAATCTTGACTGTCGTTCAGATTGCTGACCCGACTTTCGCCAATATTGTAAACCTTGCCCTCCCTGTGTGGGTGATCCTTATGATCATCAATATCGTACTATCTGCCATGATTGCTATTCGAATTCTGATCCTTCGTCGGGATGTCCAGTCTGGTCTTGGCACCGAATATGCAAAGCCATATGCAATGATCGCTTCTCTCGTTGTTGAAGCTGCTTTGCCTTTCACTATTCTCTCTATCATTCTCTTGGTACTATTCGGCGGCAAAAACACAGCTCAGAATCTTTTTGTTCCACTTCTCGTCCAAGTCGAGGTATAATCATCCCTTTTGTAGTCTTCATTCAAGTGTTTACCTTTTCACAGTGCCTCTCTCCCTCATTGATCATTCTTCGCGTGATTGTTCGTGGCAGTCCTAGGAATAAACGTCCAGATGAGGCCTCGAATATTAAATTTGCCCCACGTTTGCCGGCAGGAACAGAGAGCTCGCTTACTAACGTTTCAGAGAAGCAGGATAAGCGAGACGATCACCTCTCGGTTAGCATTAAGTCGGTTGACGATTCCTTACCTACTCAAATTTGATACTTGTGAGCTGACTCTGAACCTGGCTGTACCATGCTATCTTCCGTTGACTGTGTAGTTCTTCTGTACTTTACATGCTATGGTCAGAGCTTGTGGTAGTACGTACATGCATCATGATAATGCCTTTCACCTGATGACCATTGTGATCCCAGGAATTTAATGGCAATGTTAAGAAACTTAGACCCTCGGAGCTATTGCGTTGTATGCCTGTTATGTTTAGAGCCACGCTCAGCATACGCCATCACAACGGAAATTATATTGCAACATGACGATTTTCTACCTGTCTGTTCGTGGTCTCCCAAATCAGTCTTTCAGAACGCCCTCGTTCCCTCAGAGATCATGTATATAGCTCACAACGCCCATCATCAGTGGTCGTCACCCGGCGTATGGACATGCCGATTTGCATAAATAATTCAACTTTTTGTCTCCACCAACCAGCATCTGCTCTTGCCTAATTGAAAGCTATAGCAGTTCTTGCTGGTTGACCCTCACGGTAAGTCTCATCCCAAAATCCCCCATTTCTTTATTTCCTTAAGACATAATCTCCTGAAAGTCTGCCTTGTGGAGACCACGCAACGTTGAGCCTTTTAATCTTAGGGTTCGTGACTTCGGCATTGTATTGCCTGTTTACAGTCGCCACAGTAACGATCAATGTGTCCATCCTTGTAGTCAATGAAAGCCTCGATTCTATCTACTCGATAAACAAAAAACTTCTTATGTTGAACATAATTCTCTTGTGGGTTTTGCGCCTTCAAGTACGTAGATCAAATATTTTCTAGGACCTTGAGCGAAGATGTCATTTGATACAGCCTTTATTACATGATGCATTGATAGTGTGGCGCGGGTGGGTGCTTCTAGGCCGATTCCATGCTTCTAAGTGGGCTATGTCCCGGGTTTTCTGTCTCTGGTTCTTATCAAGTGGTAAGTATGATGTTCAAGCTGTCTACTGACTTTACTTTTTTATTCATATGTATAGTTGTCACTATTGCGCAACTCGCACTTTTGAGTATTGATTTCAGCCGTTTTGGGCCGTATTCAAGTATTTCAACCCTTTTTATCATTGGCATGGTGTTTTCGTTCCTTATAGATACCCTGGCAACTGGATCTATTGGTTCAATTATATTGTAATCTGGCCCAAAGTTCACTTGTTTGATGCTATGGCTATAAGGAGACACTGAAGTATCTTGAATGGCTTAAAGAATCAACCAATGAGCATAGGCACGCTCGTTGCTTGGCTTTCAGAAACAGGAGCAGTATATTGCCTCTTCCAGGTGAGGAAGTCTGACTATCCCCTGCATCTACATTTACCAGAACTACAGTTTGTCGCCACAATTCTCAATGCATTTACATTTTACACAGTCTCTGCAGCAAATACTGCTGCATGGACTTTTTTTAGGGGTCTCCATGTTCTTCTCAGTAAGCTTAATATGTTGTATTCATCTAATACTGTATTCAGATTCATCAGGGAATGTATCCGACATTGATCTTGTTCTTAATACACAAGCATTGTATAGACCTTGTATCAGATTTTGAAGCTTTGGATGAACTTGTAGACTTACCTCTGTTGATTGATTGCCACCTCTTGTCTGCCTTTTTCAACCAAAATTGGAAGTTCATCTCAGAATAACTTTGACTATGGACAGATCATGCAAAATCTGGAGTTACTAAGAAGGCAATCTCACTCAGCATCAAAAGCATACTCATTTTACAAGTGACCTTGATTCCCACAGTATTCCTCAGTCATTTCCTGTGCAAACTTCTGTATTACTAGCACCACAGTACTCATGGGCCTCTTGCTCCATGTGCTCCCAGCATATGACCAGTCACATTGCATCAGGAGTGTGTATTTCAATGCTTTCTGTCTTCAGCCACTTCTGGTGCCTATCATCAGCTTGCTGGCAAGCACAAAGCTGATGATAGTGCTGAGGATCAATATGTGCCAGATGGATTGTTTCCTATGTCACTTGCATCTATCTTCCACTGCTTGGTTTGCTTTCCATTGCTTACCACATTTTTCTGTTTGGCTTCTGCTGCCTGGTCTGTTGCACACTTGTTGTGCCACGAACTTCTGATGTGCATGTGATTGTCCCCATGTCACTTGCCTGTACTTGTGACAAAACAAGTACTAGTAGGTCCAATCCCAGTTTCAGCCAAATGTATCAGTGAAACATGGCAAAGTAAGCTTCTCTTTTGAATAATCATCTCAAGTGTTCAACTTTATACAGACCTAGGCAGATTATCTCTTTTTTTTAAAACAAAAATCCATTATCATGACCAAGGCACTATGCACCTCTGTTGCACAGTACATTGGAGGTGACTACAGTGCAAGAGCCATAAAATGCAACGCCACCCCACATATGCAGAGATTGAGTGAGCTGATATGTCCCAGTACTGTTTTAGGCCATGCTCCCCTAGTAGAGACCTGAGTGTTTATAGGTTTTGCTGTAGCTGGTGGCTACAGAGAGAACTGTCTTGCATATATCATGCAGTAGCTGAATCAGACTGCAATATTGGTATTGACTAGATATGTTGTGAATACAAGAAGTTATCTTATGTAATATAATATGGTATGTACATAATGTCACCTTGTGTGATGAATACCTAATAGGTCATTATAATGTAACAATCCGGTTACATACCCCCCTTTAAGACCAATGAATTGGTCTAACATATAGACCAGAAATGAGGTATGGGGTACACCTCACTCTGAGTACAAAAGTGGCCAGCAGGCCAATGAT
>JABAKA010024198.1:0-18915 GCA_018857285.1 Termitomyces sp. Mi166#008 | reverse complement strand
GGAATCAAACTCGCGCTCGCCGATCTTCTCGGATTTTGGTGAGCTCCTAGAGGGCATCGTGACTGTCCGTGCGTTTTGGCGGAGAGGAGGTTTTTGGGTTGTTGTTGAACTTTGATACGCTTGGAGCGTTGTCAGTGTTGATTGCTCTGTTGTTCTTGATCTCGACGTTGGCTAATGGTGCGGGTTTGGCGGGGATTTATATCACGAGTGCGATGGCTTTTACTACGTCTGGTGGTTTATTATATGATCCAAGAATCTCGATTATCGACGCTGATTAAGCGCGCTGCAGTCTATTGGGCTTGTCGCTTTTGGACCGGTATGCTTTTGGTTTCATTTTTCAAGTGATGCGTATTCTTACTCTTTCACGTGGCTCAGCGTTGGAGTTGGACCCTCAAGTGAGTTTTTCACCTTGTTTGGTATCTCAATACCTAGCCTCATTCACTATAGCCCCGTTGAGCGCGTGGTCGAACAGTAAGTACGGCTCGCTCTAGATACTTGTCTTTATGTGAATTTGCTTCTAGCCTTGACCTCATCATCGAATCGAACAGACTCCCTACGTACTGGCCATCGAGCTCCAACCACGATTCACTTGTTGAGAATTTCGAGATCAAGTATGCGTCCGATTTGCCCGCCGTTCTACAGAACGTGTCCTTTACCTTGAAGGCAGGCGAACGTGTAGGTCTCTTGGGACGAACAGGTAAGTTTTTGTTTTTAGTCCATTCACTTTTCTTTGTTTCTAGGAAGTGGCAAGTCGACTTTGGCGGTGAGTATCCTGCGATTCGTATGTCATGTTCTTGAGGACGCATTTGTTTGCCTAAGGTCTTTGTAGGTGGACCCAACCAGTGGTCGTATATTGAGCGATGGAATTGACATATCTACCATTGGTATTCATGATCTTCTTGCTGATACATTTCCCCAGACTTTTATTCTCCAAGTGAGTCGAAGAGTGTACATATCACCGATCGATACCAACTGTATTCTTCAGGATGCAACACTATTCTCGGGCACCCCCAGGGAGAACCTCGATCCTTTTAACGAGCACACTGATGCAGAGTGCTTGGACGTACTCCAGCGCTGCCACATGATCAATACCCTTCAGCGTCACGATCAGCATCTCATGCCGCCTCTCCGAGCACATCTCGCCCTGCCTCCATTCACGGAGTAGAGCGCGAAGATTTAGCAGAGTACATCTCCACCTCAGCGACCGACGTCGAGACGAAAGTAATCTTGTCCATTAGACTCAATCATGTCTTCGGCAGTTGATAAATGGGGTGCACCAGACCGTACTGTACTTCTAGGTTAGTTTCGATATGCAACTGAGATACATTGAATTTACTTGCAGGGCGCCAACAGAAGGTTTCTGTAAAAACATAGATGGAAACTGCACGACACCTGGAGCAGGCTCCGCTGCCAATGACTGAATCTGTTTTCTGTACTGCGAAAACCATCATCAGGAAAATTAGTGGGCCATGAAGAGTCTTGAGGACTCTTGACCACTGATACAAAACCTCATGCATTGACAGATGGAAGGGACATCTCGATGGGAATCTCATAATGTGAAACAGCATGGAATGCTGTCGAACATAGAACAACGCTGTAGACCAATTGCAAGGCCTAGTGCAGAATGTACTGTGCACCATAGCTGGCCTCACCCTCTACCTACAAGTTCATGTCATCAGTCAACCTGCATACAACATCCTCCTGAGTAAACCTTTTGATGTCCTCACCCAAAGCATTGTCAGGACACTGTTGGCAAGTAAGACAGTGATCACAATCACTGACCCAAACAGTGGTGACAACTGCACAATTGCCATGTTTGAACAAGGATGCCACAAAAGGAAGCCACCCCAGCCCACCTTCTTTCTGACTGACAGCAAGCCACCAGAGTGCCCCTTTCATGCCCATAGATCACATGGAAGGAGAAGATGAAGAATCACCTCACTATAGAATATGACTCTAAACTTAATCATATCCAGGAGTGGTATACTCCTAGGGAATTACAACAATATTCAATGATTCATTAGACTAGTCAATTATATTGGAAATTTATTGCCCAATATTTTCACATACACTGGGCTATTGATGGCAATGACCCACAATGGGTTGCCTTTTCACTGGCAACCCATCCACCAGCAGTGCTTTGATATGATTAAATAAATCTGTAATGAAACACTGGTCATTCAGCCTATAGATCCTTGGAAGGAGGATTTGATCTGGCTCATATGCATTGTTTTGAAGACTGGCATTGGGGCCATGTACAGAGAATGACTTACATGGCAACAATGTCACCCTGCTGGATTTATGTTAAAAAGGTTCACTAATGCCCAGTGTAATCATGCTGTGCATGAGCTTGAGACTTTAGCAATTCTTGAAGCTCTTCTGAAATGAAAAGACAAGGTTTTGCAATCTCTCTCTCTTAGATTCAGCTTTGCATTTTCTCAGTCATGACTTCAGATCCAGCTGTAAATATGCCTAGAGCTTCCTCATCTGCCTTATCATCTAGGCAACTTTGTAGTCATTCATGATCCATACCTCCCATGGACTCTGACTTCTCAGCCATTAACACTCAGACATGAGCTTGTGTCTCTTAGCAGCCTGTTATCAGCAATGTTCCAGAAATCAAGGAGATCTGGTCAAACTCAGTGATCTCTAAGAGCATAACAGACTTTGCCTGCCAGGCTCTAATAAACCTGGCAGATGCCCATGACACAATCATTGAAGCTCACATCTTCTAGATGTGAAAGGCCAATACCCATTGACAGGAGGACCCTGAACTGGTAGAAGGTGCACTAGTGTACCTATCTTCATGAAACTTGAGCTTCTCAAAAGGCAGAGTAAGGAAACTCTGCCTGAAATGAGTTGGGCTATACAGAATCATTGAGGCATATCATGACACCTCAAATTATGTGGGATCTATTGAAGGCATTTTAGAAATGATGGCTCATTCCCAAGTTTCATGTATCATTGCTATGCCCATATCAGGCAAGTAACAATGCTATGTTTCCTAATAGGACTACACCAGAACTCTATGATTTTAGGGTACCAGATGACCATGAGTGGTTTGTGAATGAACTTATTGTCTAGCCATTGCTGGAAAAATGATGGTCTAGAATTTGAAGTTCAATGGAGCCTTGGTGACACCACATGAGAGTCACTACTGATCTGCAAGAAGCTGGCTTGATAGGTATTTGGAAGTGCAAGGCATAAAGTGCCTAAGTCAGCTGACCAGACACACTTGACTGATGCTATCAGTTAGGTGGAGTCGTGTGACACTGGCCATCAGCATGACAAAAATTTTTGGTGGAAGACAAACTTGTGTTTTCAGTAACACTGACTACCATGGGCTCTCAATGCACACAAGATAAATACAATGCTGGGAAGGGTTTGAGAAACCCTTCTTACTGATATCAGAGCTCTGAAGAGAGCTCTAGGGGGAGGAGAGATGGAAGAGAAGGACAAAAATGATAAAATGTGTTCCTGCTGCAATTTGTAAAGGGATCATTAAGGCAAGGGCTTGGGATGATGCCACCCTTCATGCCCCTACAACCCCTAATCCAACTGCCTAAGTACAGTCAGTACATGGTTCTGCAAGTGATGATGTCTGCCATGGCCTTTCCAGGCCAAACATTGGGAATGAGAGGGCAAATGTGCCTTCTCTGAACACTATCCCATCTTATCACTATGGAGGTGGACACTGAGTTGTCCTACCCCCACTCAATAGATGCTCTAGAGTTGGAGGTGTCCAGGCATCCTTCAGATGCTAGTTTGAACTCTATAAAGGCCTTTCATCAGGTGGTACAACTGCCAAAGACCAAATTTGATCCCAAGACCAAGGGTGGGCAGCAGAACTTATCCAAGGACAAGTCTCAGGCTGTTACTAGGAGCAAGGGCAAGAAGAAGGAGAAAGAGCAGGAGTCATCTGCAGCTGCAGATGAGCAGCTGGCAGTACTGTTCCAGCATCTGCATGATGCTGGGGTCCCAGAGGAGGTGAATAGAGAGGTGCTGGAAAACTCTGTTGCACAGCTGGTGTTTGCACAAGTTCTCAACACACTTAATACCACATGTCAGCAAAGGGATGAGGCACCATGCAGACCTCTTCTACTAGGCATTTGGAACAAGGAAGTACATAGCTTGCCTTCCATGGCCTCCCCATGAACCCAAGAAGGTTCACCATGTAGAGCCCTCACCCACTTCAAGCAAGCAGACCAGAGACCAGGGCCTCTGCCCTGCGATACTCAGAGAATGATGCTCCTCAGTGTAACAATCAAATGGATGAGTCAGAAGACTTCTTGTCCTTGGCAGCCTCTAGTCTATCAACTACCTGTGTGACCAGAAGCCAAGAAGTCACAGGACTGTCCTCCAAGAGAAGGCCAAGAAAGCTGGAAGCAACAAGCCCATTGCAACAGTGCCAGTGGAATTTTCCTGAAATGTACTGTGGAGAGCAGATGAAGGACTCATTAGAGTTCATGAGTCAATGAATTACATGTTTCCATTGACATATGCAGCACCTACACCACTTGTGAATTGTTCCAACCCTGATGATGAAGAAGTTGTCATGTCTGCACTGACATGGGAAGCTAGCTGAGAGGAGGAAGAAAAGGATGGAGACAATGAATACATTTCTGAGTATGAGTATCAGGAGATTGAGGCAGATAATGATACAGCTACATGTTATTTGAAGAAGGCCCATAACAAGAAAGTGGACCGGAAGAAAGAGGCAGACCATCAATGTCAAGATGC
This sequence comes from Termitomyces sp. Mi166#008, assembly GCA_018857285.1. Taxonomy (NCBI): domain Eukaryota; kingdom Fungi; phylum Basidiomycota; class Agaricomycetes; order Agaricales; family Lyophyllaceae; genus Termitomyces; species Termitomyces sp. Mi166#008. The sequence goes on along the minus strand of JABAKA010024198.1, from coordinate 14,175 downwards.
TGCCCATCAGAGGACAAATAATAGTCATCCTGGGTGTCTTTCTGTGGGAGGGAAGACTGTGTTGATTAATGGGCACTGGGAGTGCTGCAACAACTTTTGGGGCATTCTGCACCCCAATTTTTACTATTCACAGGGGAGCAATTGTATTTTTGTTGAGGAGGATGTGAAAATAGTAGAGGCAAGAGAAAATGGGCTGCCCAGCTTATGTGGCCCAGAGCAAGTATCTTTACCAGTGGGTACCATGTGGTATGCTCATGAATCTGGAGCAGCTGCACTCACTCTGTCAACTGGTCAACAACCCTCATAAGAAGGCTTCCTCATAAAAACACATTATTGTATTCTTGCTTCTTTGAGAATTTCAATGGATTGTACATCACACACATTTTAAATTGCTTGACCAAACAATGCTTTGGTTGTGGAAGTCATCTGTGAACAACTCCTTCCACCAATCCTTTATCAACAACTGAGCATGGTGACCAGTCTGCCTTACTTCATGATGCAATGCTTTGGGAACACACCTTGACATACTTACACATACCACTTCTTTTTTTTTTACATATATCCTGCACCATGGTCATCCAGGACCTACAGATTCCTTTCCTGGTGTTGCTGTTGATCACTGATCGCTGATCAACTTTTGGATATATTCTAGATCATGTGTTGGCCTCTACCTCTGCTGCTGCCTGTGTAGTTTTCATGAGGGTGTGGGCCACTGTTATGTCCTGTCCCTGATTCTATGTGGAAGCAATTGATGATTACAATCACCTCCACTCAAGTGCTCCCTTTAAGGAGATCAATTTGGCAACCTTCAGTCTGCAAAGGTTGCATCTTGAGCTTTATCAGGCTGACCACACCTACACTTACAGAATCCATTATCTAGATCACTACTTGTCAGGTAGCTCAATGCATACTGATCTGTATCAATGTGTTGATCATCATCATCATTGTTGTCTTTGACAGTTTAGAGAGCCCCTTCATATGCAAGGATATAATGGGTAGTAGGTATACACCCACTGTTGACAATCAAGAATGCTTATACATTCTCATTTAAATACAGAAGGAAGGAAACTGGGAATCCTTGGTGGAGAGAATCTAGTTATATTATGAAGAGAATAGTATCTTCACCTTCCTCTGCAACTGCCCACAACTCATTGTGGAGGCATCCATTGGCCTCCCCTCTCAGTCTGGTCCATCCACTGCAATGACCAACAACCCCATGGTTGGATCTACCAACCTCACCCACCAATCTCTAGTGACTAATATAGTCATTAGCACAAGCACAGCTAGTGTGCCTGCTTCCATGTTCAACACTCCATCCATGAGTGCACAGCCTCCACCCTCAACTGATGATGTGGAAATGACCCTGGCAGCCAGAGCTGTTGAACTGTCATCTGCACCAAAGAGTGGAGCAGAAAGCACTACAGCAGTTAATGCTGCTGACAAGCCCTTTGATTGGAGTGAGGACAAAGAGGAATCCATGCACACTGGCAAGTTGTGCCAAGGACAAATAAGGTAAGTTTGCTATCATATCACTCAGATAAGATAAAGATAAGCTTGAGATGACCCAGCAGCAAGAAAGCTCAAAATTTTTGTTGTTGGAATGATATGTCAGTTGTGACTGGTTGCTCTTGAGGCTGTGACTAATCTTTATTGGGTTGAGACAAAAATGCTGATTGGGGACAATGTCATGGCGGTGTGCACCAGAATAAGGTGCACCATACTAATGATCCAATATATAACTACTTACAGGTAGTTATATCCTTTAGACTCCAGGAATGGGCTAATAAAGTCCATTCCAATAGAATTCCATGGTTTTGATGGAATCAGCAGGGAATGAAGTTTCTCTGCTGGCATTTTATTGGATCCTTTGGCCTGCTGACAGGCAGGACATGTCTGGCAGAATATACATGTATCTGTCAACCCACTAAACTTCACATGGAGTCTACCTGGAGTTTCCAGGGAGTCCACATGGAGTCTACCTAGAGTTTACCTACACCTATAAGCAAGCCATCCACTTTTATAAGACATGAAAGTCTATTTTGACTCTAGGTAGACTCCAGGCAAGCTCATAACAATATGCATGCTGACTGAGGGTGAGAACTTGAGGAAGAGAAAGGCAGGGACAACACTCATGAAAAAACACACCATACACATTCATGGCTATGTACCTGCTGCCATCATTAACAACATGAGCTGACCAAGTGTGAGCTGACTAAAGATAAGGGCTTGAGGAGGAGAGGAGCAGGGAGGTAAGGGAGGGAAGGAATATGATGACACCCACACCCATGCCTATGATGATATGCACCACACACACTCATGACTACATACTTGCTGCCATGTCAACAACATGAGCTGACCAAACATAAGCTGATATGAGGGCTTGAGAAGGGAAGGGCAGGGAGGGAGGGAAAAGTGTCAGGGGACCAATATCTCTCCACCCTTTCCTTGTTACAATTTTCCTTTATTCTCCTTCTTGAGTCCTTTCTTTTGGCTCTACTTTCAGCCCTCTGGCTTCAATCCTGCTCTGTATATAATTTAGACAAGTTTCCCAACCTGGCAGACCCAGATGAAGTTTTCTTTTTAGGAATACCTTTTTCCCTTGACAACATTTGGCAACTTCCAGAGTTCTCCATGCTGGCTCATTAAGTCCAAATAGGGGTTGAATTATTGGCATGATAAATGTAAGCCTGAATTATTGTTCAAAAGTATGGCATAGACCCTACATTACTGGTAGTATATTGCTGTCAGCTAGCTAGATCTACTGAGTTTATAAATCATTCTGCACCTGGAAAGAGAGTTTCTGTTACAAGGTAAATCTTGGAGACTTTCCTTGATTCACTGTCTCCTCCCATGTCATGTGTCAGTCACTTTGGGCTACACACATTGGTCTTGTACAAACACCAGTTTGGACTCAATCAATATTGCTACAATCATGTGAAATGTTCTTTTTTGAGTACCAAAAAAGTGGGAGTAAAACCTCATCTACTTAAAAGTAGACCTCAGAACTTGGCAACATGATCTGGGAAGGGCAGCACTTCTGAATGGCATTAGTGACTTTTTTGAAGAGGTCTAGGCTATGAACAATATGTAGCCTTCTATTTTCTTCAGGACACAAAACCATCACAACCAATATGAGGAGTTCAAGGGTTTGTAAACACCTTGTACTTATCTTGTCACAAGTGATATCACAGATTTCAGATTTGAGTCATCAAGAAGGGTGTAGTCTACTATGGTAATTGTAAGGGGATGGCTAACCATGGTATTCCAACCAAGAGGTGGGCCAAGCAAGGCCAAGACAGATGACAAGTGAACGATGAGTGAGCCACAAAGGCAGGCCAGAGGTGAGTGAGGAGTAAGCAAGGACACAAGTGGGTGCCAATGACAGGAGGGATGTCACTGGCAGCCTTACAGCTGGTTTACTGGATAGGCCTGTGAAACACTGCTATTGCTAAGCCTATGTTCCATCCTACAGGCTTCCTTATATACTACATCTCTGGTACCTATGACTAATGCTATATGACACATCAGTGCAAGGTATGTAAAGGGAAATGACTAACAATAATCAAAGATGAGTAATGGTCCAATTGATGACTCATAGAGGATGACTAATACTGGCAGAAGGAGATAAGGGAATGCTGAGTGGTCCAGATGACAGATAGAAGAATGCTAAACATATGAACTAAGCCAAGCTAGGATGGACATGTCCCCATAAGGAACTAGTCCCCTTACAGATAGGTCTCCTGACAACTTTTTATGAAAATGATCAAAAGAAACTGAAATGGTCCCATACCTCCAGAAAAGCAACTCTGCAGAAGAAAGGTGAAGGACAGTCAATTATGATTTTCAGATTTCTTCACAGCTGAATGGGAACAGTTGGTACATGAGAATGAGTCTGTTTTTATTACACAAATTTCTTCAAATTATGGTATATTGGTTGATCACATTCCAGAAAAATGTGTGTTGTTTTCAAAGCTGGAAAAACATGCAATGTATGATTTTCCAATGATGACCTTATATTATCATTCAAGTTGAAAAGGCTATTGACATTTTTGAAGCCAAACTTAATGGCTCTGCAACTGGTCTGTTCCTATTTGACAATGCTCTGAACCATCTCCTGATGCATTATCAGCATGTTAAATGCCAATGAATACCCACAAAACTTGGCAACATTACAAAGATGGGCCAAAAATGTGCATGACAACATTTTGTCCTAATAATACACTACAAAGTTTGTACTTTGATGATGATCATCCTGAAAAGCCTAGCTAGTTCAAAGGCATGGAACTGATCATCAAAAAATGTGGCCAATGGCCTGCTAATGGACTCAATGCCCAATGTGAAGGATTTAAGTATGAGCCTGGTAGAACTGACTCCTGTTGCCACTGGGTTCTGTTTTCACAGCCAGACTTTGTGAATGTCAAATCTCATCTTGAAGAGTACATCACATCATGCAGTCATGACTGCAATTTTTACTCTAAGTATCATTGTGAACTCAATTTTATTGAGCAGTACTGGGGAGCAGCCAAACTTCCCTATAGAATCACTTCCAAAACAGAAGATCTTGCTGCCATGAAGAGGAATGTGTTGATATGTCTTGATGATGTTAATCTTCTTTATAGATCCATTAGTGAGTCTTTCAATGTCTGTTTATCCCTATAAATTAATTGATCTGTTGATGTCAGGTATGCCAATAGAGTAGCATGTTTCATTGATACATACTCACAGGGTCTGACAGGCCCCAAGGCTGCATGGGTGAACCAAAAGTATCACAGGCATGGAACCCTACCTCCAAGTGTTGCAAAAGAGCTCAAAAAGAATTCCATGACAAGTATGGCATAATAGCTTCCCATAGACCTCATCACCTTGCATTGGAATGAAAGAAAGAAATTGGTTTTCAAAACCAAAGATTTTGCCAGTCTTAGTGCTTATATAAACATATCACATAAGGGTGCTAGTTTCTAGTGTCATCTGCCTTATGACACTCCAGATGACATGAATGCTTCCTACTAGTTCTGTCTTGGCACATCTCTCCTGGTGAACCCAAATATATATAAGAAATTGGGGTGCTCTTGCATCACAAGCTGTTCTCCAATGATGTCCACTGTGAGAGCTCAAGTATAACATGACACAACTCAGTCATTCTACATACCAGTGAGTCAAAAAATCCTTGTGGTATATCAAACTTATGAGAAATGCCATGAGAATAATATTCCAGAATAGTAGAGGTAACATTGTCCATAACTCTCATCAGAGCTGTGTTTGTTTGTTTCATCTTCAGATTAATTTATATTAGACAAAATGCATGAAGGAATTGATAGTTACCTAGTGCACAAACTCTCCTTGGCCCTGGCCATCCAGAACATTAAGAAAACTTTTGAGATCAGGTGAGAGGCACCTTTGAGTTCTAATCAATGATCACAAGCTCACCAAATCATCACTTCTATAGATGTGGTAGCAGTGCATGGTATTTCTAGTTTCTACCCAATGTCCACACCTTCCAATTGTTCTACAAAAGGGCCATCAAAGCCATGCAGATATATCCTCAAGCAATCATGACCATAATTGACATATCTCCCTTGCCTCCATGATTGTTACCTCCATTGGAACACTAGCCTTTTGAGGTAGAAAGCTTTGATACAATTTATGTGCATTTAGTCTTTATGTATGTGCATATTGTACTTCTCAATTGTCTGCTGATGGTGTATTTATTCCCTTCATTCTAGCTCCCCATTGGAAAGTGGGTACTTGAGAACATTGTATCATTTCTAAAGCCTCAAGGATGGCTCTGCAATAATTACATTTCACACTCAAGGTCCAAATGTGTTGATGTGCTTTTTGCTTCATTCCTCAGGTCATAGAACTGGGTAACTTTTTGTGAGTCTCTCATCTGCTATTCAATTTATCCATGCAACATGGATAGAGGATCAAATGAAGTCCTCCAAGAGATATCAAGAACTTGTAGCAAACATGAAAAAGGATCCAAATTGTCTCTGAAAGACAGAAAATTCAGTATCGCCAGCCCTCAGTTAATAAGCTGTAGAGTCCAAGCTCACTGAGTCAAATGACATGGAAGTTCATCCTTGACACCAACAGTAGGTGGATAGAAAGTATGGGAGGAACTCTTACCTCTTGTTACAAACCACATCTTGCTGCTTCAGTGACTGAAGTTGTGCCATGATACTGACTCAGGCAAGCAGTTGGCATCAAGGATCAACTACAAACCATCATTTTTGCAAGTGGGATTAGGAAGAAGGTCTGGCAGAGAGTGATCCAGTGTCTCAGACTCTTTGGATCAAATTTTGACTGAATGCAAACCATGAGCAAATAGCTAACTTCAGCTCCAGCATTAATTCAGTTGTATCTCACATCTTGGCTATTGATATATCAATCAGTCTCCTGCTCCTCTGCAATACATTTTTATGACATTATTTATCATTATTTATTCAACTCTTTACTCTTTACTCTTTATTTTTTACTCAAAGCTTATCATTGTTTATTCAACTCTTTACTCTTTACTCCAAGATTATCATAGCTCATTCAACTTGTTCCTTATGCTTTACTTGTTCCTTGCTCTTTACTTATTCACTCAACTCCTTACTCCTTACTTGATAAGTTGGTTTACTTCTTACTTAATGTTCACCTTATCACCTTATCAGACATGTATTATGAAATTCAGAAAGTCACTTGGAAAAAGATAGAAGTTCAGAGAAAATTACAGAAGTCTACAGAAAATGACAGAAGTCTAGAGAAAACCACAAAAGTTTCTAGATTAAGAATAAAGTGAGACTTTTTTTGACTGCTAAAGTGGATGCAATGATGTCATTAATTCTAGAGAAAATTACATAAGTCCAGATAATACAGTGCAGAACACTTAAAGGTGCCCATCAGGGCTGAGCCCAATTCTAGTCTGAAGCCCCCCAACTTTTTTTCTAGGAATGAAACCAGGAAAGATACATGTAAAAATAAAATGTTTGAAAATTTCCCAATCACATGATAAAAATCCAGATTTTGAAGAAACCATTGACTGCACATAGAGGCTAGAAAAGTGTGTTTCTGCATTAAAACAAACTGATGTGTATATTTGAACCTTTATTAACATTGACTAAGGTAATTTACTGACTTTTATAGGCAAGAGGTTAATTCAGAATACTACTTGAGTTGGACTGACAGTGGTTGATATCTTATCTAATGATTAAATATATCAAATTAGGCTACATCAAGGGTCATTGGCTTATATAAAGGTCCAAAATCCAGATTTGAGGTATCAAAAAAATTAAACCTTTGAATTTCATGGTGAGATTGAGATCATTCAAAAGCTCTCATCAATTCACATCAATTCTGATAGTTTTCAGACTTTTATTATATTTTTTTGGGGGGGTATAGCATTTAACAGGAGGAAGTCCATGCCATGTAAGTATTGCTAGTTAGCGCTTTTTATTCTTTGGATTTATCTTTTTAGTTCTAGTGCCTTGCTGCCTACACAAGAACAGCCTTCTCAACAGGCAGCACCTTGCAACAAGGGTAAGGGCAAAGCAAAGGTGATGGAAGAAGATGAGGACAAGGAAGGTGAGGCCGCTCAAAAGTTGAGGAAGGAGCTGGAAGACTTCATGGTACTGACCAAAGTGAGTTTCTTTCCTTGTGTTCTTGGGTTCTGCACTTAGTCTTTTTTACTAGTTTGATAATAAATTATTAGCAAGTTTACTGCCACCGCCAATGGAATTTTACAAGAGGGATGTAAGGTTACTGCAAGGTGCAAAGATTTCAGGTGGGAGGAAGGATGAAATAACATTGGTATTGCCAGCAACACAGGCGCTAATACTGGAGAAAAATGGTGCTATACGTGGTTATTTCTTTTCTTGTGTCATTGCCAACAACTTGGCTGATCAATGTTGGTACCTGACTGGCAAATGTCCTTGCTGGTGCTGTTGTTGTAAGTCAAAAGGCTGTCTGTGAAATGGCATAGGCATTGGAATGCAGAAGAAACATCCCTTCTGGAAGCACTCACCATAGCCAAGTGTGTTAAACTGGTTCAGGCAGCAAAAGCTTTCCTCAAGCAGCAAGGTAAATTGTCACAATTTTTTGTTTTAGAGGGCTTCAAGGGAAAGGGGAAGGCCAAGGCTCTTGTAGTTGATTCAGAATCAACAGGTGCTAAGCGAGCTCTCAAGTCAACAGAATCGGTGGATAGTAATAGTGATGAGGAAGAGGAAGAGGAAAGAGTCTGTGTTATAAAGAAAATCAAGTGAAAACATGTTGAAGAGCCAATTGGCACAAGAAAAGGAAAGGAGATTATAGAATTGGAGGATTTAGAGGAAGAGACAGTGGTGCCCAAAACACCCATGGCAGGACATTCATGCCAGACTTTAAAACCTGTGGTCCTTGTTCCTAGCATGCCCAAGGCTATTCCCAAGCCAATCGTTGCATTAGCTTCTCCAGTGGCTGGCCCCTCTACTGCATGAATAGTTCTGAGTTCAGCACCTAAGCCTACTGCTGCCATGCCTGTATCCAAACCTGTGCCTGTGAAATCTGCTGGTAAGCCTGTTGTAAAGGGAGGTTCTGTCTTTAAGGACCCTTTTATAGTGAGGCAATTCAAATTGGCAGGTACAGAAGAGATCGGTGCACTAATCATCAATCAGGCAACAGAAGTTGCAGCAGGCAAAGTCACTAGCATTGCAATTCAGGAAACACTGTGAGGTGAAGATACTGATAATGATGAGGACCACAATGATGATGAAGATGGCAATGAAGGCAGCAAAGGTGATGATGACGATAGCAACAATGAAAACGATGCTGCCATGGACATTGATAGTGGGGATCTGGATGCAAAAATTTTGAAGGTGTTGCACTCTGAAGAAACATGACCAACAGTGCCAACAAAAGTAATGGTAACTGAAGTTGTAGCACTGATGCCAATGAGTCTCCATTATAAAGTGGTGATTGAAATGTTAGAGGATGCTAAGTGGCATTTTGAGCTGGTATGTCAGGAATTGCAGTGGGTTGGTTATGCATCAACACAACGCCTTGGCACTGTACCTTCATGACTGTGATGTGGTGATGGGTTGGCATAAAACAAATAACATGGAACTTGGGGAATTTTCTGATACTGAAGACCTCCCTATTGTTGGCAGCTTCCCTGTCATTTACTCTAACTAGTTCCCCAATTTGTCAGCTTGTTCTACATACTGTATCTTTAGTTTTTACTGTAACTACGGCTTTTTATTTTCTTGGTAACTGGTTTTTGTGAATCTTTTTAAGACTTTGTAAGAGTATTAGCGCTGTTGGCAAGGTGTAATATCAAAAACACTAGCTTTGAAGTGTTAATGCTCAGTAGATCATCATAGCGCTAAGCTTCAATAGCTGTGCAACACAGAAACACTGCAGCTTTTAGATAATATTTACACTAGTCAGAATGAAATGTTGGTGCCATTTTTCATTGGCACTGTTGGCAAGAAACTTTTCATACTGTACTGTTTTTGTCTTTTTATTCTTTTTAATCTTTTCACCTTTTTTTAGCTTTTTTATTCTTTCTTTATTTTTTCAGTTGGCTTTTTGTTCAGCAAAGTCTTCATCATCTAGGAGTTTGGTTTCCTCCATTTCTCATAGGCAATTGGTATTGATGTCAAGAAAATCATCAGGTATTGGAATGTATTCTCATGGGAAATATGGTAGTAACCTGAAAGCAGCTACAGGCTGATGTAGTACTGCACCATCAAGTTTGCATAAGATATAAGTGCTTCCTTTGTTTCAGGAGATAACCACTAGGAGCCCCAAGTATCTGGGCTTCATTTTTTGGTTATGAGTCACTTCAATTTTAGTGTTTTGTAGGAGCACTAGTGCTCCTCTTTTGAAATTAAAGTCATAGATGTGGCAGCAAAATCTTTCTCAAAACATAGTGCGGCTTTTCTTGCTGCAAAGACAACATTGTGAAGCTTTGCTAGTTGTTCTCTCCTGCATTGGAGCACTATAGCTTGTCATGTTATGAGGTCAGTAGTTGATAGAACTGAGTTGGGAGAGGGTTGTAAATACATTGCTTCAATGATATTGGTCAGCAAGAGAGGATGGGTGCCAGTGGTAGCGTAGTATGGAGAACACCCCATGCATCACCTAACTGTAACCTGCTCAGACCAGAAGACTGAGTAGGCAGAGTTGCTTCAGTGTGACTCATCTCTGTCAGCTGCTTTAATTAAGACTTGATGCATGTCAAAGTGAGATCTCTCTACTAATCCATTAGTAGGTAATTGTTTCAGTATTTTCACCGTGAACCATTCTGAATTCTAGCCAATAGCATAAGGAGCATCTTCCCAAGATAATATACTTGTAGCACCTAGACAGTGGCATGAACATTGTGTTGATATATACTTTGCTGAAGAGGGGAGCAGGAATAACAACAGCAGGCAGGATAAATACTTTTGTTGTCTGATGGATTTGGCATAGATGGCATGTTCTAATATACCATGCTATGTCAGCTGAACTCTGAGCCACCAAAACCTTTCCAGTAGAGCTGCACATCAAAGTGGGGTCTTTCTACTAGGCCATTGGTGCGCTTGTTATATCCAGAGATTCAGATGTGGTTGATATTATATTGCTTAGCAAGGTGGTGAAGCCGCTGCCTCTCCTCTGCCACTGCTGCCCTATCCAGGGTCCCCTCCTTCCTATTCAAGTCACATGACAATTAGCAAAATCGACAGCAGCCACTATTGCCAAGCTTGTCAGCAATAACAGTTGCAAATCTGTTGCCAAGAACTATCAGCAAGAAGCATTGCCAACAATGGTCAGCAACATTGGTCAGCAAGATTGTCACCAAGACTGATTTTGAAGAGGGAAAATTTAGCACCTTGAAGGTTTCCATTGGCACACCTACCTCTAAACACCACTATTCTCCCTCATCTAGCAATCCTACTATAGTTTCTTTACAAGTCCATTAGCTTACCTAGCCAACAAGCTATCTCTATGTCACCTGCAGATTGATTCTTTAGGACCCTGCCAGAACCCGGACTTTGTCATTGTTTATCCATCAGTGGAGTTGGAAGATTTTTTTTTCTGCCAACACTTTGACAGTGACACAACAGTGTTAAATAAAAAAACTTGCTTTCTAAGATCGTTGTTCGATGGCCTTCTGGGGCTAGCCTGGCATTTCAGAGAGCTCAAAAAGCTCTGGTGGGAGGGGAGGCCCAAGGGGTCCCCCTCAACAGTGTTCAGTGCAGCCGCAAGGCCAAATTCCTCAACCACACCGACTGCAAGCCCAACAGCAAATGAGAATTCATTCGGACTACGAGCAACGCTCGTACATCAAGAATTTAGGGGTAGTGCAGGACAAACCGCATTTTTACCAGGCACCAGAATATTCTGGGGGTTTGGGCAAAGGGGTGGCCTATAGGCTGCCATATATGCAAGATGACTCAGTGGATGAGGGGTGCTATGAGCATCCACAGCAGATGAGATCGTATGCAAGCGCGGTAACACAATCTGTGTTGCCGTTGAGGGCAGAGTATGTGCAATATGCGCACTCAGTAGATGAGGTGCTCTTGCAGCGCCTAGAATGGGCAGGACAGCCTGTCCCTGCCACGGCGGCATTCCTGCAGGATGACTTAGCCGTAATGGTGGTGGAAGGGCTACTCAACCAAATCAAGTTGATGAGGAGACAGCGTGTGACCGTGCTTGAGCAGATTGAATGTGTAGGCAAACACAAAGCCCCCATGTTTAAGGAGCCGATGGTGGAGCCCAAGCGGGCCAGAGCATTGTCACAGCATCCTCAGGAGTTGGCGTGGGCACCTGCACGTACTGTTGCACAGCTGCCACCATGACCGATGAAATTGGCAAGTGGGGTGTCAACCTCGAGGTCCATACATATGGACCCCATGCCCACGCATCAAGTGCAGGAGCCAAACATTCTGGCAGAACCCTTGGCTGAGTTGTCGCTGAAAGCCAGCAACCAGATTATGAGTGATGCTTCAGCTGTACAGCAGGAGCAGAGGAGTGAGGCGCCACAAGCACCTGTTGCGAGTAGCAGCAAGGCTGGAGCAAGCAGCCAGGGAGGGGCACAAGTAGTGCCTGAACTTCCTGCACTGCGTGTTCAGCCTGCAGCGGTCGAGAGCCACAGGCTCTTAGTATCCGTACCTGCCCCGGATGTTCCAGGGCCATCTAAGCATCGTTGAGGCTGAAAGCCTCAGGCTGACACGTCCAAAATGGACGTAGTCAACTTCCCCAGCAATGTGCCTGCACGAGCGGGCCTGGGGCAAATGTTATTCCTGCATGCCGTGGCAATTCCAGCACCACCTCCCAACTCGCAGTGGTTGTAGTGACCACAGATCCAAGGACACCAGAGCAGTATGATGGGTTGATCATGACCCAACAGAAAGATGCAGCTGCATCCAAGGGCAAGGGGAAGGTAGTGCCAACGCTGTCAGACAAGAGCGACTATGGTGAGTCGTTGTCTGAGCACGAGCGGGAGTTGGAGGAGAGGGAGTCAGTGGCACAGCGCTTCCAGCACATGCAATACAACAAGAAACTCACTGCTAAAAAGGCGAGTAAAGCTAAGGCTGAGGCTGCCCTACAACATAGGGCAATTAATGATTTCTCTGGACACATTCCCAATGAATTGGGAGTGAAGGTGTGGGGGCCGCTTGATGTTGAGCAGCTAAACTTGTGCTTTAGAGGAGCACTTAGTGATTGTGTGTACTATTCAGTGCACAATAATGCCATCTTCATCGGAGCCGATGCCAATCGGGCAGCAGCCTTTGAATACAGTTCATGTCAGCGGGCCAAGATGCCCACTTCATTAGTGTACAAGTTTGTGCCATGTGGTTTTCTGTGCACACCATATGAGCTGGAGCAGCTCTATAAGCATTATGCAAACGAGCATGCTCCCCACTGTGACCGAGTGGTCACATACTTATTGATAAACGAGTTACTGCTTGTTGCGCAGAAACTCAAGGAGAGCCTGCTTGATAGAACAATGCAGGCACTCTTGTACGATCCCATTTATAGGGATCTCCAGAGCCCCATTCAGGGTTGGACTTTGTTGTACCTCAACACATTCCAATGCGCTTTACACACATAAAGGAGGATGGGACAATGGCGCTGCATGTCATGCGTGCACCAGACCCCTCCCAACCATTCGACCTCAAACAAATAGCACAATATGTGCTCATATTTGGATGGCCAGGACTAGAGAATACCTGGCAGGGCATCACCTTTGACTTTGCATACCACATGCATTGGCGAACTCTGTTCAGATTCGCATTGTGCCAGGCCCTTTGCACCACAAGTGCAGCCAAGCCAGTGGTTGTGAGGCAGTTGGCGCTAGTAATGGCACAACCCAGGATGTATCAGGAGGCGGTAGCCTCCTATAATGCTGTGTTCCTGGACCAGCCAATGGTGGCCCAATATGGGTCCCACCTCAACCTCATGCAGGTCCACGTGCCAGATGAGATGGCACAAAACTTCTCAGACAACAATGTGTTACGTGTCTTATTACACAACCAGATTCCACTGGACTGGGTGGATCACGCTTATATGTATGGCATGGTTTACCTGGACCAGCAGTTCCATAGCCCCACAATGTCTATGGACATCTTCCACAAGATCGACAACAAGCACATTCAGCGCTTGTCACTCTATGGCACTCCCCCTGCTATCTCTCAATGGGATGGGTGGAGGGAGATTTCAGAAGACAATCATTATCATCTACTGTTCAAGCGTGATGAGGAGCGCGCTTTACATGATTCACCAGAGGCCAAGGGCCTCTACTATTATATTGGTATGGACCCAAACCAGGTCCATCTCTGGAAGTGCATGGCAGCTCATGGTCCGCTGCCACTGGTACCCACTGCGACTAACATCACACCCATGGAGTCATTGGTGGTAGCAGCCACAACTGCATCAGGGCCGTCAGCCCCACTGGGACCAGTACTGGCATCACAAGAGCCTGTGACTAACATCGCAACTGGTGATGTGACAATGGCACTGGAATCAGGAGAAGTGCCAGCAGAGACTGTAGGTTCTGGACCCTAGTTACCAATTGGTAACCATGAGTTATTGCAACTCAAGTCAAGCCACTGAGGCCAAATGGCTCTATTCATATAGAGTTATCTGGTGCAGTGCCCTTGATGTGCACTGTGGTGCACTCTTATTCAGATCAATGGATGTTCCTACCAGAACACATTGAGATCCTTGGCC